>PVJC01003489.1:0-70528 GCA_004026665.1 Murina feae
CTCTATCAGTAGCCCAGAATATTAGATAGGATAGTCAACAAGACATACTCAGATTTTGCTGAAGGTGAAAATAAAATAATGAGACAGTTGTTGTTTTGTTCCAGATTTGTGTCTATGCCATTAACTTCAGAATGTCCTCATTCAGAGTCTATTCCTACTTCCATTCCAGAATCATTCCTATTCTAATTTTTAATCTTCTCAATCAAAGTCTCAGCCGCACTCTTAGTACCACTGGTAATTCCAGGGTACTTCCTAGAAAGATGAAGGAATTCCTTCTTCATCCCCTGTGCATCTCACCAAATTTGCCTTAAGTCAGCTACACATTGGTAAACTGTGCCAAGAAGAAGCTATGTTCCCTAAAAAGCTATTCTGTCTAAAGTCTAGACCTTGTCCATGATTTTAGCCTTGGTTGCTGTGTGTAATACTTTCTCTAAAATACGTATGCTGGGTTCTGCTCTCTGGATCCACAAACTTCTGACTGCTATTGGTTGATTTATGAAGGAAACCTTTAGCACAGTGTTGAACTATGCCCCCTAATACTGATTATTCTCTAAATTTCATCATAGTTCTCCCTGTTTTTTTCATAAAGTTTTAGACTGCCTAATTCACTCCTGTGGGTAGCTGCTGTACTGAATCCTTTCTAGGTCTGGCCCAGCTACTGGTCAGTACCCTTGTGGCCACCCAGGTTGATTTCTAGTCCAGGACTTGCTTCTTGCTATACCGTACCAAACACTGTTGGAACAGTGTGTCTTTGGGTGGGCAATATAATTCTGTAGGACCCAAATGGCTCAGTAAATAAAAGTAGTCAGAATACTTAAATATACAGAACATCTTGAATAGACTAGTCAGTGTTCTGATAATAAAGAATGCCTTCAAGTAATGCTCTCTTAAATCATATAGAAAATCTGTTACTTGCAACACAATACTGTGCAAAAGTATATTTTATTTTGCCCATAAGATGTCAATAATTACTCTCTAGAGAGAGGGAAAGGTAAGGAAATAAACTTTTTTTCAGATGCTTCCTAGTGACTAGAGAATAACAGTCATTTTCTTCCTTATTCTGGACAAGTTATTATTACTTTTCTGAAAGTAAACATAGATTCTAAACCTTTGTTATGATCTAAGCACATTTTTATTAATGTCAAAACTAAACAAAGGACTATAAAAAATTATCTCATAGTCTAAGATTTAAAAAGATTTAAGCTTGGAAATGGGCAAGAACTATCAGTAAGTTACCATTCAGTGCCAAGCTGGCTGTTGTCCAGTGGACCCTCAAAAGATTCTCCAGGAAAGTTCAATTTCAATTAATTTTCTATTGACTTGTCTATTGTAAATTCTATAGGTCTAAAGATTAAGTTATAGAAGTTAAATTGCCAGTGATTATACTCCATGGCAATGCAAATGATTCCTATTCATAACTGTGCAAATGAATTTTATCCAGTAGAGATAAAATTGAATTCCTCTCGGTTGAAACAATAACACAAACATTACAAATTATTGCCCACTAAGATATTAGACTTTTTTGCTTCTTTTAACAAGTTCATTTCAGCATTCCTGATTCTCTCATTCTCTCTCTCTCTTTGTATATATTTTTTTCTGCAAATTTTCTTTGAAACCTTCTTATTGCTTCCCTCATTTATGAGTTAGTTAAAGTCATTAATGCATATTCATTATATATTTGCAGAGAAGTTATTTTATCTTTTTATAAATTATTTATTACATCCTCATTTTTCTCAATTGAAGACGGTTTCTGGGATTTAATAACTAAAATCTCTTTTCCTGAGTCATGGTGCTAACTTCCATTATGTGTTCAGCTAACATTGTGTCTGTCTGCCTGAATTTCTTTTTGACACCTTTGTTCTGCCAAAAACCCTTCTGGTAAAAAGGAGTTCACAGACAGAGAAATGAGTAGGTAGAAGGGAAAAACAAGATAACACAAGCACACTTTGAAATGAAAAATAAACTAAAATTCAATCTTTATTAACTGGTGATGGGCTCAGCCTCAAACAATACTTTGCGGAATTTCTCTCCTATAGAGATTTTTCGTGATTCACCTTGAATGGAAAATTGTTACATCCTATCTGAACAAGGGTCTATTGTTTTCCTTCTTTCATCTACTGCTGATGTCAAACTTCATATATTTCAAGCAGAGGTCAATACTATTCTGTTATTGTCATGAAACTAGAGAGAGTCTGGAGATTGACTATTTGTGAAGGGGTCCTGAGATTTGCACATCAGACTCTGACCTGTGAATTCTTTGGTTTTCATTTTGGTTCTAGTAGTACTTGTTTCAGAGAGCATGCACTGCTTCTGTAGTTAGAAATCAAACTTCCTTGACAGGATTTCACTTATTTGCAAATGACTTTGAAGATGAAAAACTTTATCCACTCCCCACCCCCCAATTTACTATGGCAGTAACAAACCTTGACTGCGAATGAACTCCTGAATCCAATCCTGCATGCCCCTCCCATAGGAATCTGAAGCACCTGGCTCATTCCTCATTACCTCCACCCAAAGTTTACCACACCAGGGACTCCGAGGGCTTTTGTGACACTGAAAGAGGAAACTTCTCAGGTTATAATATTCTAAAGTGGACCGTACAGTGCTCTCTTGCTTGTTATGGTCTTTGAAGGGGAAAGTTCCTTTAATTGTCTGCAACATGTTTCAGGGTAACAAAATTGATCACACTCATTTTCCCCCCCATTTTAACTTTATTGCAAACTTTTCCAAATGTTTTCAAAGAATGTGGTTATCTGAGGTAACAAAGTACCTCTGAAGTAGCAGGATTGGTATTAGCATCCTTATTTTACAAGGGAGAGAACACAGAAGTTACTTGCCTAAGACCATGCAACTCCCCAGGGGCAGGGCGCAGTCCAACACTCTTTCACTGGACTTTCTCATCTGAGTTGCATCCTGAATCCTCCCACTAGGTAAGTGTAAGAGTCCTATACAAGCAAAATGAGAATAAAATTGTTTCCCAGAGAGTAATCATCTCTGGAAGCAACAGCACTAGGATGACCAGGAAAACATTGAGTCAGCTAAGAAAGGGACAAAGAAAGGATAAAAGAAAAAAAGTGAGTGAACAGTTACTGAATCCTACTTTATGCCAGGCATTGAGTGCAGAGCTCAATTTACACCAGTGTCGCATTTCATCCCCATACTAGCAACAGGCAGTAGATTATATGAGCACCCCTTACAGTTAGGAAACTGAGGTTGCAAGAAGCAAAGTGTCTTGCCAAGAGTCACACAGCTTTGTAGAACTGAGTTTTGAAATCAGTCTGTATGCTAAGTGTGTTTATATTACTAAACATGCACTTAGAACCTGTAAGGTCAAAGAGCAAATCTGTAAACATCTAGAGCAAATTCTGTAGGTGCTCACTCAAACATCACAGGTGTACTGAAGCACCACCAACCGACAGACAGTATGTGTGCCCTCCATGGAAAAATATACAGGGAAGGAAGTCTTTCAGAAACAGTGTCCAGACACGTGCACCGAAGAGTAGCACTGTCATAAACAGCACTTTCTCGGAGCATTACGTAAATGTTAAATGTGATGTCTGCGAAAGTACAGGGTACATTGTTCAGTGTCATGCAAAATGAGAGGTACTGTTACTTGGAATAATATATTTTTGATTATGCTTTAAATGCAACTTTCTCTAAAATGGGAGCCAATTTTTTCTTCCAACTTTTTCCCAAAGGAAGACAAGAGATAAAAGGCCAGAAAGCAAGAGTAACAAAACATGTCAATGTTAACTTCAGTGCTCTTATACCACTATGATGATGACATCCTAACAATAATGCCTTGCCTCCTGTTTTTTTTTTCTTACAGAAGCTTTTGATTCACAATGTCTTTTTGATGGAATTATGCTTACTTTATTTTTTAATGGAGATAAATTGAATCTCAGTGAGGTCAAGAGCATATCCAGGGTCCCACAGGTGGAAGTAGCAGGTCCAGGTCTTGTTTCTAGTTTACAGCCAATGTTTATTCCACAGTACCACAGCTGTATGTTCCTTTCCAGTTGACAAAGGTAACTACTATCTGAGCAATTCCTGTCATGGTAAGAAATTCAGTATACCTGGAAAGCCATATATACAGAGGATATATTTTGACCCACTGTGGAAGAGAAATATGGAATAATGGAGTGCTTTATATTAGACTTTTAGTGAATTTTCTAACAGTTTATAGCATACTAGAGGCCTGGTGCATAAAATTTGTGCACTGGAAGGGGGGGTCCCCTCAGCCTGGCCTGCACCCTATTACAATCTGGGACCCCTCTCCCCTTACCACCCACCTGCTTTCTGCTCCTTATCGGTTTGTTCGCTGCTCCTTAGTGCTGCTGTGGAGGCAGGAGAGGCTCCCACCACTGCCTCTGCGCTTGCCAGCCGTGAGCCTGTGCAGTACTCCCCCTGTGGGAGCTTCTGGCTGAGCGGTGCTCCCCCTGTAGGAGCACACAAACCACCACGTGGCAGCTCCTACATTGAGCATCTGTCCCCTGGTGGTCAGTGTGCTTCATAGCAACCGGTTGTTCTGGTCATTCTGCCATAAAAGTCGCTTAGGTTTTTATAATATAGACTAGAGGCCCGGTGCATGAAATTCGTGCATGGGTGGAGTCCCTAGGCCTGGCTGGTGATCAGGGCCAATCAGGGCCAGGCAGATCAGGGCCTGCCAGCCAGGGGAAGGGACACAGCACAGGAAGTTGGCTGCCAGCCCCAAGGAGGGAGCCGGCCCTCAGCCCCCTGGGGAAGGGGCCGTGTCTGCTGCCACCCACCCCCAGTTCCCTGTCCCAGCCCAACCGAATGATCAGGGCCTGCTGGCCCGGGGAGGAACTGTAGGAGGTTGGCTGGCTGGGGGAGATTGGCTGTGGAAGTGCATTGACCATGAGGGGGCAACTCCTGCGTTGAGCGTCTGCCCTCTGGTGGTCAGTGCATGTCATATCAACTGGTTGTTCCAGCTGTTCCGGTTGCATAGGCTTTTATATATATGGATGATCAACCCTCCAAAAGATCTTACATAATAGCAATGCTAATGCTTGTTTTGCATCTGAGGAAACCAAACAGCTAGCAATTTTGATCAAGGTCGCTCTGGGTATGTCAAACAAAATATTAAATACTGTGTAGTTAAATAATCACTCCCTGTCTGCATTTTAAAATAAACAGTTATTCGGGTGAAAAATCCAAGACCCAAACAGTTTATAAGATTGTACACAGTTTAGGACTGAATAGCAGGAATAAGTTTAAGTCAATTACTTTCTAAATTTTTTCAGTGTGGAAGCCAACTCTGGAAATAACCAGAGTGGCAGAACCCTGTCTCAGACCATGGCCCTTAAGTGAGTGTGAAGATAAGAGTTACATAACATCTTTCATCTCTGATCAAGTTCTGCCATTTACATTCAGGCAGCAGGAACCCCTGATATTCCTGTAGGCAAATTCTATGTAGAAGTAGGCCTGCTGTGACCTAGAAAAACAGTGAATTTATTTGCATAATCACTGGACTGTCCTTGTGGATGTATGTTTAGAAGGACCACGTTTGCAAAAATGGGATCGAGATGCTTTTGAAAACCCCACATGGCCTTTCTTTTAAGCCTTGGCAAGACATGTTATTCAGGAGGGCCTATGCATCTTGCCAGTTTGGGATTAATGTAGTAGTCTACAAAGAGGGGGATTAATTTATTCAATATATTACTCAAAGAAAGGTTACAGTTAGGCAGTAAAATGCATTAAAACGTATTTGGAAGCATTTATGAGTGAGTGCCATGGTTGTTAAAATGAGTTAGCATTACCTTTGCAGTTAATTATAGGAAGAGTACACTTCTCATCCTATGGACACTGATTAGTCATATCCCTTGAACATGTTACTTAAATTTTATTAGCAACTCTTTCTTCATTTGCAGAATATAGGATTGAATTCAGAGGTCACTGACTTAGAGCTCCTAAGTAGAATTTGGCTAGTATAGATATTTTACTTGTTCAGATCAATATTTTAAAGAAATGTGAATATTAATGATATTTTTCAGACTTCTTTGAGTTTGCTAATATTGTATGTACCTTTCCCAGCATGGAGAATAGCAAAGGAACCTTCATGCTTCTCTCAATTACTACCTCTGTTTTCTTTACTCCTCTGTCCTCAATTATCAGGATAAAGTTGATGAGTGAATAAGAGGATTCTCCCATTTGAGCCTCATTCTCCATGGGCTGCAGGTGGTGAAGCCGGGCTGTGGAGCTCTGAGCTGCTAAGCACCTGGGACTGGCTTGCTGCCTCTTGGAGTCTGCATGTCAGCTGGAACAAATAGAACTGAGCCCCACCAGCACTTAGAGCAGTCAATAAAAGTCACCAAGAAATGCTCTGAAGGCCTGCTCTTATGGTATGGTTGGGGGAGAATCTGAACATCACCGGCTATGCAGTGAACATAATTCTTGCTTTCATATAATAATACATTCTTTTCTAAAAAGACCAAAAATAATTAACAGTTTCCTTTCAATGATAGCATGTCCATGAATAAAAAATAAAACAAGAGGACAACATCAGCTAGGAGCAACCAACTCCTCCAGACCTCAGGCTTGGGGGAAGTATTGGGCGCTTCTACCTCTGCCTACATTTTGAGATCTAACCATTGTACCGAGTCCTGTGCAGAGGCCTGTGAGATGCAGGAGTTGTAAGGCTGCCCAATAGCAGGTTATATGAGAAACAAAGAAAATTAAAGAGTAGTGTAAGTGAAATGTGCATGTGAAATGAATGCTAAACAGTTATGCCATAAAAAAATAAAAAACTAGAGAGAATAATCCAAATGCACTCTCTCTCTCTCTCTCTCTCTCTCTCTCTTTCTCTCTCTCTTTCTCTTGTTAATCCTCACCTAAGGATGTGTTTATTGATTTTTAGAGAGAGGAAGGGGGAGAGAGAGAGAAACATAAATGTGAGAAACACTAATTGATTACTGTATGAGGATTGAGTCTGAAACCCAGGTATGTGCCTTAACGGGGAATCAAACTTGCAACCTTTTGATGTACAAATAATGCTCCAAACAATGGAGCCACCCAGCCAGGGTAGGATTTCCTTATTTTTTTTAAAAAGATTTTTTATTTCAGAGCAGAAGGGAGAGGGAGAGAGAGAGAGAAACATCAATGATGAGAGAGAATCCCTGATTGGCTGCCTCCTGCATCCCCCTACTGGAGACCAAGACAGCAATCTGGGCATGCACCCTTGACCAGAATCAAGCCCAGGACCCTTCAGTCCATAGGCTGACACTCTCTCCACTGAGCAAACCAGTAGGGCAGGATTCCCTTATTTTTAATGGCTGGATAATATTCCATTTTGTGTACATACCATATTTTCTTTATCCATTCATCCTTCGATGACATTTAGGTTGTTTCCACATCTTGAATATTATGAATAATTCTGCAATGAACGTAGGAATTCAAATACCTGTTCAATCCCGATTTCAATTGTTTTGGATAAATACCCAGAAATAGAATTGCTAGACCCATAGCAGCTTCACAATTTTACATTCCTACCAACAATGTACAAGGGTTCCGATTATCTTTGCTTTTTCAAAGGTAAAGAGCTAAGATTCAGATAGGTTCCGTACACTGCTCGAAGCCTAAAAGTGTTGGACCTGAAATTCAAAATTTGGTCTGACACCAAATACTATGTTTCCTTCCCTGTTTTTCCTCCCTCGCATCTTCTAGTTATTAGCCCTTATTTCATATCGTTAATAAATGGATCCCTTATAAAGGTGACGCTGAATATAGGACAGCTCTGGTCTGTGGGCAACTAAACAGAGTTAATTACCATTATATTTTTTTATTAGATTGTTAGAAACATGAGTTGGGATTAGTCAATAGCTGGCGAGGAGCAAGAGAACCTTCCTTCCCTTGAAAATGAATTGTCTCTCATAATTCATGAAGGACTTAGAAAATCCAAATACCAAGTGAGAGTTACTCTAATGCTTAAGCTGGATCAGTCAAAGGTTAGAGATTGGTGGGAAGAAAATGAGCAAGAAGTGGAAAATCAGAAACACAGAATGAGTACAAATCTATTTCCTTCTCTGATTAAGTCTTCCCCTTTTTTTCCTTCTCTCACATTTTTTTGAAATATTTTATTGATTTTTTACCAAGAGGAAGGGAGAGGGATAGAGAGTTAGAAACACTGATGAGAGAGAAACATGGATCAGCTGCCTCCTGCACACCCCCTACTGGGGATGTGCCCACAACCAAGGCAGCAAAGCAAGGTACATGCCCTTGACTGGAATCGAACCTGGGAACCTTCAAGCCGAAGGCTGAAGCTCTATCCACTGAGCTAAACCATTTAGGGCTCTTCTCTCACATTTTTTTCTTTATTGTAAATTACAGAAATCTTATTCGCTAAGGCTGCTGAAATATATCCCTACTCATTTCAGGGATGAAATTAAGGTCCACATTATAGGTCTAAGGTCTGTCTTAAAGTTCTGTTTGTTAGCATATCTAGATTTTAAATTATAGCAACAAGTTTTACAGAATTCTGTATTATTTTTTTTATTCTTTATGATTAAGTTGTATTACTCTACTAGAATGGACAAGACAAGCCATACCATTGGTTTTGCATGCCTTCCCTTCCTTACTTCACCAAATACATACTGACTTCATTTTAGAACATTGTATCTGAACTACTGGAGTGCTACATACGCATAAGTGGCCTCTTTCTGAACACAGTTTATAAGAAAATACTTCCTCTTTTTCAATGTCCAAAGACTTGGTGGTTTAATGGATTTTTTAAATCTTTTGAAATTTGTTGACTACACACACACAATATCACATGAATGCAAATAAAAATAGAATGCTTGACATGGCAAAATCAAATCTAGGACAAACAAATGTGTCTGGTGTGTTTCCTGCTCTTAAATCTAGTAAGTGACTGGACTGTGGGATATTAAAAAAAGAAGGAAAGAAAGAAAACTGGGCAAGCAAGGAAGACAAAGCTGAATTAAGAAAAGCTTTATGTTCCTGGAAGCATATTAGAGATAAAAGGAAAATACAAGTCAAACCGAGAAAATGCCTTTTGAGTGGCTTCCCGATGGAATGACAGAAACACACATTGAGAGCCATATGGAGGAGTTCAGACAGTTTGAGGCCTGAGCTCAGAGGGCAGCGAGGAGGCTAGCTGGGAGAATAATTTGTTTTGTTTCGTGGGAGGAAAGCCAGGATGACTGATGTTTTGACAGTTCCTGCTGGCTGATCAGCTCCCACCAATTTTTCTTAACCTCTTATGAGAGATAAGACCAGAAGGGCAGAGTCTGTGTAGGAGGTGATGACAGGAACATTAAAGGTAAAAAGAGAGCCTGCCACTGCAAGCACACTCTGGTCAGACACAGAGCTTGAACTGATTAGGCTGTTTAGGTAGTTTTACTTGGCAGCCTTTTCCAAGCTCCACTTCTTCAAAGAAGAGACACTTATGTTTCCATTGGTAGAAAAATGTTAAGGTTTTTTGATAAAAATTTGTGGTACCACTTCCTTCCCTCTTTTACTAAAGGAAAGAAAAAAAAAAGGTTGGACTTGACATTAGGCCGATACAACTTTAAAGCCCAGGAGATGTTGAAGTGTTTTGTTTTGTTTTGTTTTGTTTTGTTTTGTTTTGTTTTGTGTGTGTGTGTGTGTGTTTTTTTTAAAGACCAATGGCTACAAGAAAATATTCTCGTTTTGGTTTAGAGGATATCTAAGACCTACATATTAGAGAATTTCTGTTAGCAGAAATGAAATTTATTTCTAACCAGCAAAATGAATAGTGCATATTCAACATTTAAAATACTTCTTATTTTCAAAGATGTCAGGGGAATTAAAAGTTTAAATCATTTACATATATATAGCTGCCCTCTCAAATTAATCCATCCTACCTAGAAACCTCCATGAGGATGTAAGGAATGAAGGAGAAGTAGTAAAGGAGGACGGAGGGAGAAGGGAAGAAAAAATGGGAGGGAAAGGTGAAAACTTACCATTAATGGAAAATCATCATGCCAAGAGTTCTATTCTCCATCAAATGAAACTGTGTTCATGGGGACTTATGGTCATGTGACTAGTTAATTTCAAGAGAATGTTCTTTATTCAGCGAGTTGGAAAAATGTCAGGTTATACAAAATTAAAACTGTATTAATCTCAAGTATCTAAACTAATAAAAGTGTAATATTAAAATTAACCGTTTCTTCGGACGGCCTAAGCCACGCCCACCAGCCAATCAGAGTGACTGTATGCAAATTAGCCCAGCCAAGATGGTGGAGGCAGCAGCCCTGGGCTCCGCCATCTTGGGAGACTGGGTCCTGGGAAGGTATCTGGGGCCCTGGGCCGCCAGATGCCTTCCCCCCCGGGGGAGAAGCTATGGGGGAAGCGGGGACCAGCCTGGCGGGACCCCGCAAGCCCCCTGCCAGGAGGCCGATCGCAGCCCAAACGGCCTCCCGGGGCAAGCTGGACCCGCAAGCCCCCTGCCGGGAGGCCGATCGCAACCCGAACGGCCTCCCGGGGCAAGCGGGACCCCGCAAGCCCCCTGGCGGGAGGCCGATTGGGACCCAACAGCCTCCCTGGGCAAGCGGGACCCCGCAAGCCCCCTGCCGGGAGGACGATCGCAGCCCGAACGGCCTCCCGGGGCAAGCGGGACCCGCAAGCCCCCTGGCAGGAGGACGATCGGGACCCGAACGGCCTCCCGGGGCAAGCGGGACCCCGCAAGCCCCCTGCCGGGAGGCCGATCTGCTGGCCAGCAACACTGGAATGGCCTCCCAGGCGGAGAAGCCTGGGGGTGGGGGGACCCCATGCCCCCTCCTGGGAAGCCTATGGGGTGGCCAGCGCCACTCCATTGCTTCCCAGGCAATGGCCCAGAGGGTCAGTGGGAGCTGTGGCCAGCCTACAAACACACATTGGCCCCTCACCCAGGCTGGCCAGGCACACCAGCAGGTGGCCATCCCCAGAGGGGTCCCAAGCTGTGAGAGGGCACAGGCCGGGCTGAGGGACCCCCCTCCCCGACCACCCCAGTGCACAAATTTTTGTGCACCGGGCCCCTAGTTTTACTTATATTCTCTTCAGTAATTTATGAGAGTGCCAATTTTCCCAAAGCCTTGCTAATAAACTGAATTGTTAAACTTTTCAATTTTTGCTTACCTTATAGTTGGCAAGAGGCACCTCAGTGTTGTGTTAATTTATATTACTCTATGTAGGAGTGTGACTATCTTTTTATATGTTTAGAGGCCATTTATAAAATATATATTTGTAAATTGTTTATATTTTTTCTATTTTTAAAATATATTTTTGTTGATTTCAGAAAGGAAGGGAGAGGGAGCGAGAGAGAGAAACATCAATGATGAGAGAGAATCATTGATCGGCTGCCTCCTGCACACCCCCTACTGGGGGATGAGCCCACAACCTGGGCATGTGCCCTTACTGGGAGTCGAGCCATGACCTTCTGGTTCATAAGTTGACACTCACTGAGCTATGATGGCTGAGCTTTTTTCTATTTTCCCATTAAATTTTTAGTCCTTTGTTGCTCTATTTTCAATTATTTTTTAATGTATTTGAGATACTAACCTTCATCTATAAAATGTTGCAAATATTTTCTCCCACGTTGTCAAATCCCTTTTGACTTTATTTGTGGGTTTGTTTGTTTTGTCATGGAACAAATTTTTATTTTTATGCAGTCAAATTTACCAATCATTTTTATTGCCTCTGAATTTTAGTCATAGTTTAAAAGTCTTTTCCCCCAAGGTTAAAGAGGAATCCACCCATGTTTTCTTCTATATCTGTATGGTTTCTTTTTTCTTTTTTTCCCCATTTAGATCTCTAATTCATTTGGAATTTAGTATTGTGAAATGTGGAGGTATGGCTCTAATTGTGTGGGTTTTTTCCCCAAATGGCTTCCCAATGATCATAATTCTGATGATTAAAAAGTACATTCTGCCCTTGTGATTTGAGATGCCACCATTATCATACTACTTGGGTGTATTTCTGGACTTTCTATTTTGTTCTACTGATGTGTGTGTCTGTCTACTCATGTGAAAGTGCCATGCTGTATAGAGGCTTTGTAGTATGTTTAATGTCTGATAAAGCTAGTCCCTCCCTCATAGTTTTTTTAAAATTTATTTTTAGCTTTTCTTGTCTATTCTTGCATACTTGTTTTTCTTTGTGGATTTTAGTATAAATTTATCTAAATCTATAATAAATCTTTGTTGGCATTTTTAATTGAGATTTTACACAATTTATAAATTAATTTCAGGAGAACTGTCCTCTTTAAGATATTGAGTCATCATATCCAAAAACAGGGCTGTCTTTCCATTTGCTCAGTTCTACTTTTGTGATTTTCAGGAGAATTTTTAAGCTTTACGGATACATATTTTGTACATTTCTTGTTGAGTATATTCCCAGGTATTCAATCTTCTTTGTTACTATCATAAGTGAGGTTTTCTCTCCCACAATATCCCCTAACTAGATATTGTTTCAAACATTTTTTAAAATCCTCACCAGAGAATATTTTCTCATTGATTTTTGGAGAGAGTGGAAGGGAGGGAGGAGAGAGAAAGAAACATCCATGTGAGAGAGACACATAGATTGGTTACCTCCCACACACACCCTGACCTAGGCCAGGGATTGAGCCTGCAACCAAGATATATGCCCTTGACCAGGAATTGAACTAGTCACCCTTCTGGCCCAGGGCTGAGGTTCCAACCACTGAGAAAAACCAGCTGGGTACAAACTTTTTTATCAATGCTTTCCATGCATTATCTGAATCCTCACAATAACCATGAGTTTCTTTTCAAAAATCACAGAGCTAGTAGCCAATGATCAAGTAAGGGTTCTAGACAGGAAATCCTTGACTTCAGTGTGCTGACATCTGCCTGCTTCCCACTAAAACAATTTGTTTAGGAGTTGATTTGCCTAAAATCATGGACAATAATCTCTATTTTCAAATCTCAAAGATACTCAAAGCAAAGGATCAAATCTGCAACTTTTAACATGGGAACTCTGACCATGTCTAGCAACTTAACTCTAATGGGGAAGGCACAATATAAGAGAGAGCAGCTGCCCTAGTTGGTCAAACATTGTCCCCCATGCACCGAAAGGCTGTCAGTTCAATTCCCAGTCAGGGCACAGGCTCAGATTGCAGCCAATCAATTGTTTCTCTCTCTCTCTTTCCTTCTCCCTTCCTCTCTAAAAATCAATAAAAAAAGGTTTTTATTTTTTTTAAAAAAGAGGAGTCACCATAAAGTTCTTTTGTCTTGAGGGAAAATAAAAAATAATTCCCCTCAGCTTCTGTCTCCAGCCCTGAAAGAAAAGGAGGAAGCATAGGAGAATAACAGATAGTTGGGGGAAGGTTGGGTGGCGGGGCAGGCGGGGGAGTGTTTGGATAAATCTTCCAGGAGCTGCTCAACCTTAAGGGAATAGAGATTAGGAGGTGGAATGAGAGTCGCAAAGCAGGCTCTTGGAAGAAGAGGCACCAATTGAACAGAAGGGTGTACTGTCCCAAGGTTACAGGGACAATGACAAAAGCCTGAGCAATACAGCAAAGGCACATGGATCAGTGCAGTTGTTGCAAAATGGTAGACATGAGCTTGAGGACATGGCATAAAGAAATGACAGTAATCTTAGTAATGGGGGGAAAGTCTAAGTGCACCTTCTCCACATTTTGAGGAAGTTCTTCAGTGGAATTTCTGGTTATTAGATTCCTTTGTTATGACAGATTCCCTGCTCAGCAGACCATAAGAAATAGACAACTACAATTATGACTATAAGACTATAACCCTTCCAATCACCCAAACACCAGTGTGTTGTTCAGATAAAACTATAATAATATTCATTAGAAATAGCAATAGAAAGAGAATTCAATTTGCCTAGGAAAGTAAGTGGCTAATGCTTTCAGCGTTAACAAAGACATTCATGACAAACAGGCCAGAGAGGAAAGGAAAAGTATTAATAAGAGGGGATAAGGAGCATAGTTCCTCATGTGGCACTCTATCTTAGAGAAGATGGCATTCGCCTATATTTAATACATTGGTTGGCAGTTAGAGAGTTAACATAGAACAAGGTTTATATTTTTATTTCATGTTCATTTTTGTAGTGCTTTGAGACTTCTGGGACTTCAGACTTTCACAGCAGTAACTTAGCCAATATTATAATATGAATCACCTTTGAAAAGCAATTGCAAGATGCTTGTTTGTATTCTCTTTGTGCAATGAGTGGGTTGGAATCATTCTCTTCAAACATCATTTACAACTCAATGTAATGAGCACAGGTAGTCAGCAAGGCTTTTAAAAGTTAATGAGAAATAGACAACTTTGGGGGGGTTATTTCTCAATGTGCTCAGAGTCTACAACTAAGACTGTGGTTTAAAAAAAGCACTTCTGGCCTTGCCATAGATTTTATTTTAAGGACAATGGAATGGGAGCAAAGACATCCATCTTGCCTTAAATCTAATTAAGAAGGAGAAAGCAACCAGCTCAGGCAATACCAGGAAAGTTGGAGGAAAGGTCAAAAGAGAAGAAAGCAAAAGGAAGCAAATAAAATATCCTTTTTCCCTGAATTCTCATTCTCTCTCTCTCTCTCTCTCTCTCTCTCTCTCTCTCTCTCTCTCTCTCTCTCTCTCTCAAAAAAAAAAAAAAAAAAAGTGTGAAGGAGGAGAGCCTTTTTTTAAATAATTAATTGGGAGACCAGAATTATGCTTACTATACCAGAACATGTTCAAGGAGCAGTGGAGGCCCTAGCCCTGTTAATACACTAAAGGTAGAGAAGTAGCAGTAATATCAAAAAGAACAATGAGTGAGAAACCTGCATCTCCCCTTGCTTCACTGTCCATGGCTCCATGGCCTTGACAACTGCATGACCCTCCAGGAGAATCTGTCTTGTTGATTCTTGAAGGAAGCTTCGGGTTAGAGGTCACTTCTACTTCCAAAAATATAACTTTAAATTCAGTTTCATTAAGGATGCTGAAACTTGGTGTTTATTAAAAATAATGGGAAAGAGCAGAGAGGAAATTTGTGAATGTTAAGTGCTTTTAATCTGATTATGCTTAGAAAACTCCGCAAGTTTAATAATAATTTCACTGCCATATTTTTTTTCTGTTTTCTTAGTCCTAAAATGTATTAATTCTAGTAGAGTAATGAGATCATTCTCTCTTACCTCAATTTCTATTCATTAATTCAGAGAGTAACATTATTTTTAAAGGGACAGGAAGTTAGAGAAATGGGCTAACTTCATGCTGAAAAATCTCTGACTGTATGAAGGCAACTAACAATATTTTATGTATGTATCATAATCACCAAATCCATCACTTTGCTATTTCAACATGTTGTAAAACATTGTTTTTTATATTATTACTCTTCCAGAATAATAATCAGTATATGTTCACTGATAAGATATAATCATAAAATCTCATGATTTACATACTTGAATAGTTTTATCATTTGATCCATCATGCATCAGAAAACACAGAGAGTTTAATTCTGGAGCCCAGGCATATACAAAACAAGATCTAATGGGTAAAGTAGAACTTGAGTATAAGTAATAATCATCTAAAAAGGTTAACTGCATATTTTGGCAAGGTGTTTGGAACAACCAAGCCAAACCAAAGAATGTACATTTGGGTGGTGTTTCCCTGAATATTTAAAAGTAATCTCCTGATAAACACACAATGCAATATACAGATAATATATTACAGAATTGTACACTTGAAACCTATATAGCCTGGTTGTGGTTGAGTGTCGACCTATGAACTAGGGGGTCAGAGGTTGGGTTGCTGGTCAGGGCACATGCCCAGGTTGTCAGCTCAATCCCTGATTATGCAGGAGGCAGCCAATCAGTGGTTCTCTCTCATCATTAATATTTATCTCTCTCTCTCTCCCTTCCTCTCTGAAATCAATAGCAATATATTTCAAAAAAAGAAAACTATATAATTGTATTAACTAGTATCACCCCAATAAACTGAATAAAATATAAATTTTTAAAAAGTAATGTCTTTGTGACTCTGTGACCTTGAATATCCTGAGTTCCTTCAGAATTTAGTGGTTTTGTTGCAGTTTTCTATTACACTTTGTGCCTAGGAATCTTCTTTAAGCTTCATTTCCTCTTTGCATCCAAACCACAAGCCTCACAAAATGCCAGTAAGACCTCCAAGTGAAAGTTAAACATTTCATGACAGAAATTGTAAAAAGTATTTATTTTACACATAGCAGTAGAGTTGAGGAAGGCTGTCTCATTGATAATTGAATTTTAGAATTTTTAGAGCCAAAATGATCTAGCCTAATACTCTTTTTATCTGACACTTAATGGTTTCACTATTTTGTATTTTTTATACATTTTTAATTAAATGTATTGGGGTGGCATTGGTAAATAAGATTACATAGGTGTCAAGCATACATTTTTATGATACATGATCTGTATATTGTGTTGTGTGCCCACCACCCAAAGTCGAATAATCTTTCTTCACCAATAGTCTTAATAATAGAGATGAGGAAATACCCCCAAGTGATTTTTTTTTCAAGGCCGCAAAACTAATTAGTGCCAGAGTTGAAGGATCAGAGAAACATACTAGTCTAAGAAAAAGGTATAGGCAAAGTCCAGACAAAGTAAGGCACAAGCCTCATCAGGGCATAGGGTGTAACAGCACTACCAGACCTTAGATCTGATGATAGGAAAATGTGGGAGATGAAAAAGAGGAAGTTACAAACAAACTGTAGTGGGTTTGGATGTGCAATCATGGAAGTTGCACTTTATTTAGTATAACATGAGGGAGTCATTAAATACTTCTGTGAAAAAGGTCATAATATTGGGATTATTTTGGTCACAATGTGTTAAATGGATTTGAGAGGGCAGAATGTTGGATTTAGTAGTACAAATTATGAGGAGGTATAATACTGAACAATAGAAGTTGAAATAGAAGGGAAATGATGGATGCAATACATACAATTGAATTAGAATAAAATCCTCCTCAAAACCCCATGAAAAGCAGACCTTGAAAATTTCTCATTCCAGTAGATTTGGCAAAAGGGGGCAGGTAGCTGCTTTCTTCTAGGCTTTTAGCCAAAAAATTTGACTATGTATACAGTGAATAGTACTGATCAGACTTCCCTGAAATAAAGGTGTAATATTTCAAGTTTCCCATAGGTCTGGGGAATGTACTTCTTCCCTTTATTCTTTCTATGATCACTTTATCCCAAGCTTTTTCATCTCTTAGGTTCACATCTTTCCTCCCAGACAAGATTCCTGAGCCCAAATATATGACTGGAGTATGCACACCCAGCAAATAGTTTTGTGGTGGGTCACCTGCTGAGTTTTTCTATTTATTCCTACTAAAGCCTTAGAGATCAGATTGAGCAGTGTATTCTTCTAAAACATTTACCATATTACTTTTGAAGCTGCCACCTTATTTGCTCACGAATCTGGATTTCTCCCTTAAATGAGAATTAACCCCGTGAAAAAATAAAATATTACCTGATATTTATGGGACACGTTTTCCCAAGAAGCTCACAGATCTTTTCCAGCTATATTCTGCTGGAAAGAGGAAAATCATGAAAATGTCTCCACTTTGAATTTAAGAAAACAGATAGTCAGGAAGGAAAAATTTGCTCTCAGGATTCATGGCGAATCTGCCACACTACCAGAAAAAAAGAACCCAGCTTCTCAACGCTTTGGTCCATGGTCTATAGCTTCACTGAAAATAGATGAGGAAGATCATTACTGGGAGGCCTCAGGGGTCGAAGGAGGCTCATTGCTCTGAACGGAAAGTGATGTCTTTGCAAGAGAAGGATCATGATCATAAATATAAAGCAGTTATGAAAAATGAGCCTCTCCTTTGGCAATTTTTTAAAGATAGTTGCTACTTTTTCCCAAGAAGAATCAAGTTTCTCCTACCTTTATAGAAAGTAACAAACCACGGTGTGTCCAACTTTGTTCATTGCAGTGGTATGTCTTCCTAAGATAGTGCGTACCTAGTGCTACCTGCACACTTTGATTCATTAAGATTTGTACATGTTATGTGATATTGTCAATGAGTTATATCGGTCCTGTAGAATAACTCTCCATTAGACAAACTGGAGCAGACTTTCATTCTGTCTTGTTTACCTTGAAAGAGTGAGGTGAGTTATATCTGCAATTTTTGTCAAGATGAGTGAATTACTGAGTTCTCCCACCCAGTAAAGGCCACTTTCCACATTACTCCCTTGTAATGAGAGAAAATTTTTATAGTGAATTTAGAAGATAGCTTAAGCTGGATAATTAAACATTCAAAATTTCGTTCTTTCCTTAAATCGTTAAATTCTAATAAAGCAAAATACATATTTACATAATCTGGATGGTTATAATTTTATTGAGCCCATATTTTTTGTTGTCTATGTGATATTTAATGCCCAGATGTACAGACAGATGCCAAAATGTAGACTATACACCCATGAATTTTAGGGGTACCTAAACTTGCTGCAGTATATTGCTTTCCATTATATTGGGGCTCTTAAGCTTGAGACTTACTTAAGATAACAAAGGACTTAATCAAGAATCAATGGACTGACCATAACCAATTGGGGTGCTATTTATATATTATATTACATAGTTAACTTGAAAAAGTTATATTTATAAACTATAAATTTAAAATAGTAGAGATCTGTTTTTGACTTATTCTTTATTTTTTTATTGATTAAGTTATTATATATGTATCCTTACCCCCCCACTGCCCACCCCCCTGCCCCCCGCCACTCATGACCTCGTCCCCCTTGTGTCTCTGTCCAGTGGTTGTGCTTATGATTTATTCTTTATTAGGAACTGATGAAACTGTTGTTGAATGGCCTAAGAGAATTGCCTCTATTCTGGCCAAGATTGCTCTCCTTTTCTATTCACCCCTGTGAATTCTGTTCTCTTCTAATCCGACACTGGTTAGTGAGAAATGAGTCTTCTTATGGTGAAGTTATTCATTATTATTTGTTGCTATCATTCATTGTCAATCTACAAGGACTCAGAGTTCACACTTGACCTACACTTACATAGTTTCAACTCTCTTTTATGGGCCTCTTTTGATGCTTTCTTCCTTTATTATATTGTGGTAATGTGTCCATGTCATGTGAAATTGTCAACAACTTATACTGGTCTTGTAGAATAACTCTCCATTAGACTAACTGGAGCAGACTTTCATTCTGTCTTGTTTACCTTGAAAGAGTGAGGTGAGTTATATCTGCAACTTTTCTCAAGATGAGTGAATTACTTAGTTCTCCCACCCAGTAAAGGCCACTTCCCACATCTCTCTAGCAACACAGTCAGACAGAACCCCTGGCTACAGGAGAATTTAGTGAACCTAAACCTACATATATATATGACATAAATACACTCTTACCTTGGTTTTTAGTCAACCTCAAATACCTCTTTATTTTGTTTATTAGGAAGATGTCTTTCCTTATTATATGATAACTATTACCTATATAATTAAACTATATTGAGAAAAATAATCAGGTGAAGATGTGTGCAGTTTTTTAAAAGAAGTGACCCAAATAATGAAATGAAACAGAGAAGTGAGTTTGAGCTTTCACTCAATTTTTGGCTCTCAAGACTTTAAGGTTTACATAAAAAATAATTATTTCTCTATTTTGCTATCACACATTTATGGCCGACCATATAGTGTTGTTGATTATTTTCATGATGCTCTTCATAGTAGCTTCTAAAACATATCTTCCTCAACCTTGAGATAAATTGTTTTAATTTCTCTTGAATGGGTTAAATGAGGCTTTTCTGGAAACATGGTGCTGCATTAGATGATCTGTAAAAATGTTACCAGAGATGATCATTTTAAAACTTGCGACACAGAGTGAGCTTATATGATACAATGCAATAACACCAATCCTAGATCAAGCAAATCTGTATCTAGCATTAATTGTTGCTGCATAACACTTTGCCTCAAAAAATATCACCTATTATTCACTTTCTAATCTATAGGGTCAAGAAAATGTGTTTTTCTGGATGATTCTGTCTGGGGGTCTCTCATGCTGGGGATGTCTAGTTCTAAGATGGGTCACTGAAGTGACTGGGAGGGTGCTTCTGGCTGTTAACAGGAGGCCTCAGATTCTTACCACAGAGACCTCTTCATAGAGCTGTGTGAGTGTTCTCATTTCTTAGTGGCTAGATTCCTCCTGAGCAAGTGATTCAAGGGAGCATATCAGAGGTATCAATGTTTTTAATAACAGTCTTGTATGTACATTATTTTCACCAGATTCTATCACATTGCACATACAGTGGGGAGGGGACCAGACAAGACTATGTATTTTGAGTGTAGAGTTAAATAGATCTATCTATATAACTCTATGCATGTATGTGTGTGTGTCCCATAGGCATTAGGTACTTCTTTTAACATTTTCAAAATTACATTATTAAAAGTATAATTAAAATAACATTTGCCCTGTATTATTGCAGAGGACTCACTTCTTATAGCTTAATAAAACCTTTTTATTTAAATTAAGGCATTCTAATTATTCTTCTTCTAACTTTCTGCACCATGATCACAGAAATTAGAAGGTTAATGTCACTAAAGTTATTTTAATTGTCGAGATTTGAGTCTGAAGATTAATTCAAGTGACCACATAGTTTCAACCTGGAGTATAATTTGTCAGTATAATTAATTCTTCCAATCTAGAACTTCACTACATTAAACAAATGCTAGTGAACTGCACAATTTAATTAATGTTCAAAAGATGCCTAATTGATATAAAAAGTGGCTTAGGAAGCAGGAGATTTGGGCTCAGTAAAGTATTTTCTCTGTGTTCTTTGGAATGTTGTTAAAATGCAGATTCTGGGTCAAAAGATCTGGAGGATGGCCTGAGACTCTATTTATAACAAGATCCACAGTGGTGGTGTCACTGTTCCTCTTACCGCATGTGTAGTGGGGATGTTGTAAACAGCAGGCATTCCTTTGAAACAATTTATATTTTAGCAATATTTGGTTGTTATACAGAATTCAGAAGACCATGGTTTCCTAATTTAGCCTTATATTTAAACCATCCCAGAGTTAAAAAAAATTATTTTCTGTACATGTCCCACCTTCTGCCCTTGAAAATTTCTTCTCAAATAGATTTTTTTAGGATGTGATTCCTTATTTCTAACCTCATCTATTTTTAAGAGGGAAAAAAAAGCAATTTCATAGTGTTAGGATGTGTGTTAGATATTTAATGAATGTTTTTGAGTTATAACATAGTGTGTTCATATACTTACACATATTTTGATTAAACCCTTACTTTTTCCTTTTCAGGCTGAAATATCTTAGAATCTAATTATTGCATTTCCCCCATTACTCTACATTCACCCTTTGACTCTTGTGTCATTCCTGCCACTATTCAATGATATGTCATGGGTCAGATTGTATATTTTCTAAATGTCTGAAGCAGTTCTTGCTTTATAACATAACATACTCTAATTGTTTTTATCCATAGCCTTCTGTTTATGGACATAATTCTGGTTAGAGCCATTACTAGCAGACTATATTTTATTTTAGGAATTTTTCTTACTTTCAACATAATTATAAGTCACTTTTTGAATATGTCACTCTGGTAAGTCAGGATTCTTAATTATAGGTAACAAAATCTGACTGCTCACGTAAGGAAAAAGATAAAGTATTGGGAAGATTAGAGCAATTCATAGAATCTGAGAGAGAGGAACACTTTGGCCTACATAAAGCTGACTGACTTTTAACTATTCTCATGTCACCTATTGAGAAATCAAAGCTCTCAACTGGCAGAACTTAAGTCACATATCTGCCTTTCTGACTTCTCACGGCAATGAAAGACACTGTGGGGATGGGCGCTGCCTCTGTCGAGTCTACCTCCAGTGGAGAAATACTCTCATACAGGGAAATCAAGATGCTAATAGAAAGAGTGACAAAAATAGTCAAAGCTGAATTAAAAGCTGAAAAAAGTAAAATGTTCACCATCTTCAGGTTAGGCATAACCTTACGATGACATCCTTTTTGTGCCCTTGCTTGAAGATTATCTTGGGTTCCCGCGGTCACACTGAGATAACAACTGGCTGGTAACACTAGTCTCAGATACATAATTTCTCTCAACTTATTGCCCTTCTGGCAAAAACTTGTCTCCTAAAGGCATAACAGGAAAATGAACAGCTCAGATTTAAAAAGAAAGATGCTACAGAGCAATTACTCCCCATAAGATCCTTCTACACCCAAAAGAGGACATAATCTTCAAGCCAATATTTTCATACTAGTATAGGTCATAAATTACTGTTCTGGGAGAAAAAGAGCTGACTCAATGCTTAATTTACAATAGGCATACATAGGCAAGTGTCACTAATACCTAAGGGAAATATGGAGAAGTATATGCTGATTTTGAGAAAAAATCCAAATATCTATCAAAGTAGATTAAACTAACTTGAATATGGGCTTTTTGTCTGACATGTTGCAATTAGCTTGCCAAACTCAAGGGTAAAGGGTTAGCCCTCCACAAGTTTCCCCTCTTCAGAAACCAGCCACAAGTGTGGAGGGGAGGTGCCTGTCAGCTACCCTTAATTCTGACCAGCTAGATATAAATTTAGGAGTTCTCACCACCTTCTCAAGTCTCATAATTGGCTAAAAGGGATCACAGAATTCAGGAAAATGCTATATTTGTAGCTTCATTTTACTATAGCAAAAGGATATAAATCAGAACCAGCCAAAAAGAGAGACACATCAGGTGAGGCCTTAGAGGTTCCCAACTTGAAGTGCCTGTCCTCAGAAAGCATCGGTCTCCCAGCACATCAATGGACACAACACTCAGAGTATTGCCAACTGGGGGAGTTCACCTGAGCTTCCTCGTTTGGTCTTCACCGGCTTCATTATATAGACACAATTAATTGAATCATTAGCTACGCGATTCAACTCAATCTGCTGCCCTCTTTCCCTCCCCACAGGTTGATATCAGATGGTACAATGCCCAACCATCTGAGCTGGCTTGTCTTTCTGACATGGCCTGCCCATCATCCTGAGTCATCCATCAGCAACAATAACCATGTTAGTACCAACGGGGGAGGGGCCCACACGAGTCAACTTATTAGCATGAAATATCAGGTGTTGTCCTAGGAGGACACCAGGGATAATGAAGACAATCCAAGCACTCGGGAAATTCTTCCTGGGATCCAGGGACAAAGGCCAGTCAAATTCTTTACGACAGGCATGTCTCTGACTGTTTTAACACAGAGAATATTTCCATGATTTAAACCATAGCTAAAACGCTCTGGAAAAACTTCAGCAGAATAGTTGAATGGGCCTCTTGAATTTCTGCATAGAGGCTTATATTAGCTATTAACTATTAAGACATCTTTCAATGGTGGAGGAAAACTGCTAAGATTACCCTGTACAGATAACTGAACAAAAACAATGTCTTTTTTTGTTTTCTATAAAATAAATAAATGGAAAATGCTACTCTGCTTTTTTGAGAATTTAGACTGGCAAGGAACAAACGTGCACTGTGAAAACTGAATGAGGAACCAACTAGAACAACCTAGAAACCAGCAATAGCATCTCATATAATAAAGACCGTACACAGATTTTCTGCTGCATAATAAAAAGCATCTCTTACTGAAAACCCTGTCACAGTATGGAAAGATAAATTTGAGTAAGCTGGCAAATATTTTAACCTTTTAATCTGATTTTTTAAAGCCTGGAAGCAACTCTATTAGTAGTTGTTTTTGTTATCTCCAAAAATAAATGGCAGCTTAAACCTAAATGCTAAATTTTCAAATCTTAGTGTTCATGTGAACTCAGAAAAAGTGAGCTCATTTTGTCCTGAAATCACACTGTCACCTAGTGGTCTCTCACGTACAAAACTGATTACTTCATTCGAATATTTTATTCTTTCACGTATACAAAACAGCTAATGGACTATTCTGTCTTTTAATATCCGAAAGATGTGTTATACTTTTAAGTAATTTCGATGGGCTTAGATACCATTACAACTAATTCCTACATTATTTTTATTGGAGCACATGGTTTCCTCTCACAGACACATGCCGAGTATGAAAAAATAGTTAATAATGAACATTACATTACAGTGGAATATTTGGTGAATTTACCTGGTTCTCCTAAATTTTACCAGAGTAGTTGTATAAACCAACTCCAATTATAGTGCCAAAGTGTTCTACAGTTTTTGGCTTATTCTGTAACTAACCATCTCCTAGTTCCTCTTCACTTTTTTGTCTGCTTTCAGTTGGCCGCTGTGCATGAAGTGGATTCTTTATATCATTTGCTTCTCTAATTGTTGGGCAAGAGTCATAGGATGTGTAAGATGTAGGTTACAAATGTGTCCTCTGCATCCTGGGTTTTACTGGCCCCAAGCAAAGTTGTGAGGTCAGTGAAGATCGCTGTGGGTAGGTCTTCCAGGCCAGTCACAGCTCTTGCTTCATGCCCTAGAAGTTCCTTCTGCCACACAGCTGGACTTTCTTACTCTATCCTCCCTTCCCTCAAACTCCCAACTACTAGTATATGGGAGAGGACCCACCCTATATCTCATCCTCTAAAAAAGCAGGTGGTTAACTAGCTAATCTAAAGAACTCATCTAAGTGCATACCAGCTGGAGAAATGGTGGCAGAGAGGATGCAGATTTTCACTGGGGACTTTGGGGAGCACAACATATGATCATCAATGGTGATTTGGAAGAACATAAGGCTTCATCAAAACACAAGCACAGTTGATTCATTTAGTCTTTGTTGTTTATAAAAATTACCATCACTTCATTGTTATCATACCATGGTTTCTAATTACTCTTCTGTAAAATTCCACAGAAGCCCTAGCTGGTTTGGCTCAGTGGGTAGAGTGTCAGCCTATGACTGAAGGGTCCAGGGTTAGATTCCGGTCAAGGGTACATGCCCAGGTTGCAGGCTTCATCCCCAGTGAGTGTGTGTGTGTGTGTGTGTGTGCAGGAAGCAGCTGATCCAGCTGATCAATGATTCTCTCTCATCCCTGATGTTTCTATCTCTCTCTCCCTCTTCTCTGAAATCAATGAAAATATATTTTTTAAAAATAAAAAAGATAAAATTCCACAGAAAATGTTGGCTTGAATTACAGGAAAGAAAAAAATATATAATAAGTTGTAATGTAGAATTCAAAAGAAATGATGAAAATTCTTTCCAGAACAGAATACATAATTAAAATAAAAATGGTCCTTAGCTAAATGTCACAGCCCTAAACTCAGAGAATAATAATTAAAATTATTATTTTTCTACAAATAAATTAAGAAACTTGTCTTGCTGTGAATAGTTTTTACCAAACCCACAAGAAAAACCCATTAACTTTGTTTCATTTGAAAGAAGAAATATTAGATTCCATTTTTAATATCAATTAGATGGCCTTTTTTTCTTTTCCTGTTGTGTTTAAAATAAGAATCCAGAAAATATCTATGAAGGTCTTTGGTGTGCAGTGCTTGGCATTTTAAAGTAGTTTGTAGAACTTCTGGGCTTACTGGGAGAACCAGAGCATACTTTATTATAGTGAATTCTAAATTAACTTTAAAAATAGATCAAAATACACCTATAACTTGCTGTAATGTTCATGGAAATCCATTTATCTTCAGGGTGACTGCCCAAGGATTTGGTGCATCTGTACACATCTGTCTGATCATTGGAAGAAACTATTTTCATGTATCTAAACAACTGAGAAAAATGTCAATAGCTGACAGAGAACACACAGCAGGGAACATAAACTCTATTTTTCCAGTAATGTTTATGTTCTGATACTTAATGGAATCCTAGAAAAAATTCACAGTTGTAGGAAATGTGATAAATACAACATGGGGCTGATTAGGAATCCTTGATTTCAGAGTTTCATGATGGCTGTCTCAAACATCAAAACATATGGGAAGTCCAGCTGACTCTAACTTGATCTAGATGTGAAGGGAGAGGTGAATGTTACAGGATTCAGAAGTTTTCTCTGGGGAAAAATGTTGTGCACTATGAATACAAGTTAAGCAAATACAATCAAGTGAGCATTAAACAATAGTAGCATTACTTATGGTAAAATTGTATTTTTGAATGGACAGTTAAGGGAATCACTTTTGCCCAGAATATGTTTAACAGCACATACATACACAATACCCACAGACAAACCTACAAAAGTAACAGAAATGATCACTTGTCTCCTAGGACAAAGTTCTCCTATGATCTCAGGGCAAAAGTACAAAAATACCAATTCATGCAGAAGTATACCAAACATTCAGGTGTTCTGTGTTTTGAAAGAGAATGTAAATATCTTCTCTGAGTTATTAAAGAAAATTTAAAGCCACTCATCCCACATATTATCCTAGAAAACAATGTTGACTTTTAAAATTTTCAATTAAATAGAATATCCAGTGAGTTACGGTGGGCCAAGAGCAGGTTTTGCATTTCAAAAAAATTCAGAAATGTGACACATGATTACTTTGTCGGGATCAAATAAGGTAAATGGTAAATTACCACCCTCTTCCCTGATGAGATACAAATAAAAATATTCCGAGTCTGCTTACACTAGGTCATTGCAAGTTAGATGAGTGTGGCCTTGACAGTCATACTGCTGTTTAGTGCTATAAACTGTGGGCGGCAGTGAGGATGTGAGACACGAAGCGTGCTCATTACTTACAGAGTCGTCTCCCCAGGGGAACCATGAAAGCAGAGCCCTGTAACAATGAGTATTTGTGGTGGATTAAGTGCTGGGAGGCAAAGTTGTGGTAACCATAGGATTGCAATGTATTTTTTTTTATTGCTTAAAGTATTACAACGAGTGACAGATAGGTCTCCATTTTTTCCCCTTGACCTTCCCCCCTCCTCCCCTACCCCCCAGATTCTTGTGTCCACTGATAATGCTTATATGCATGCATGCAAGTCTTTCAGTTGATCTCTTAACTCCCCCCCAACACTCCCGAGCCTTCCAACTGTAGGATGACAGTCTGTTCAATGCTGTTCTGTCTCTGTATTTGTTTATGTTTATCAATTTATAATGATCCTTATTATCCATAAATAAGTGAGGTCATGTGGTATTTTTCTTTCATTGACTGGCTTATTTCGCTTAGCATAATTGCAATGTATTTTTACAGCATGTACCTACCTACTTGCAGAGCAGTAATATTTTATCTCTTATATCATTGTGTGTGTGTGTGTGTGTGTGTGTGTGTGTACAGTCCAGTCCTTTATGTGCCAAGTATTATTCTGAATGTTTTTCAAATATTAATGCATGTACTGGTAAGACAAGTATGTGTACTTAAATAATGCACCACAAATAACTGCTACCGAAATTTCATCAGTCAGGAAGACTCTAGTGCTCTGCCCTGAATATTACAAACTGCAGGTTGGGTTGTCAGGATCCTGATTATGACTATTATTAAAGCCTTAATGTAAATCAGTACAACATGTTCTCTGTCAAGTATTCAATCGCTCTAGCAGTTGGGGTCTAATCAGAAACCACTTGTTATGTTAACAGAAAAAATTTAATATAAATAAGTTTTAACTAAGTATTTAAAATGAAAAGATAGAGAAGACAAGACTAACATATGAAATAGAAACCAGCTACCCCTGTACAGCTGAGGGAAGAAGAAATAGGAATTTTTAAAATGTAAAGTTCAAATCTCTGAGTGTTGCCAGCTAGTGCTGATGACTCTAGGGAGAGACCTGAAGCTGGCTTTTTTAAAGTGTGTGTGGTGGTGGTGGTTGGGTGGGAGGGGGGGTCCAGGGGACAGAAACTCGAAATTGCTGCTGCCAGGGTGAGGAAGTGTAGCTGAGGTGACACACAGGAAATGAGAAGAAAAGAGCAAGACATCAGAGACCCAGCCAGGTATAGTCTCTCCCTACTCCTCCAGCCTCCCTAGAGTCCCTTACTCAGCTGTCCGTGTGGCAAATGCTGAGTCCCAGCCCTAAAATCCAACGTTGAGGACAGTGGATTTGAAACAGAAAAAGTACCTTCAGAGCAGCGCTGTGTCTTTCCACATAGGAGAGCATTCCTTCTCTCTAACCTGGGTCTCTTCTATTAAAATTTAACCCCAATGTGTTCCGATTCAGAGCTTTTTTAATATTGTCATTTATTAACCCCTGGAAACATGAATTAAGGTGTGCTTAACATCTTAATTGGTGCATTTTTTTATCGCTTACACAACATATATTGTGTTTGCAACATAAACTAGTTAAAAGAATGAATGTGTAAAAGTATATTCTTGGCATAACTCTGACTCCTTAATTGTGTTTAGACAATGATTTTTTTATCCCTTTCTGATCAGTGAGCTACAGTATAAATATTGGTACCATAAAAACTATAGCAAAATATAAATTTTAAATGTCAGAAGCTCTTTTTCTGCATTAAGATAATTAATATAGATTTTGCTTATTTGTCTCTTAGGCCCCAGAGGGACACAGGGAACGAAATTAAACCTCTCCTTGATTTCCGCCACCATGGAATCTACCTTCCTGAAACCCCAGTAGTTTCAAGCTGCTCTTGGGAGTCTCTATTTTGCACAAAAAATATAGATGTGCTAACAGCCTGTGCACTGAAGGAGATGAGAATTTATCTTCTTTTTTCTTTGTTCTGGCTTCATGTTCCTCAGTCCATTCTCAGTCTCCCTTGGGTGCTGCTCTGTCCAGGTGCAAGGCATTCAATCAGGGGCAGTAAAGGAGTTTTTGTAGAGATAGTCCTATTAAAGTATTTTGAAAAGATAAGATCTAATATCGATAAAATTTTATTCACTTTGCCTGCTTACATGCTTTGTCTTCTACTTAGAGTAACATTCATTGTGTAATCACTGAATACAGGGCTTGGCAAAAGTAGGTTTACAGTTATTCATATGTAAAAAGACATGCAGGTTATGATTATTACAATCGCTTTTATGAACTCAAAGAATGTCACAATGCAACAGTAAACCTACTTTTGCCTATGTTTATTCTTTACCAAAAGCAGATGATACAAACTTGAGTATAAAATAAGGAGAACTGGCTGGTTGAAACAATGACCTTTAACACTTTGTAATCAGGCATTTTCCCGCCAAATCGCATCTTAATGCGAGGCTTTTTTGACATTTTCTTGCCAAAATTAGACTTTCCGTAAAATATTCATATCTTTCGACCTATTTGATATTTTCCTATGAAACTTTCAGTGTTTTAGTTTAAAAAGAGGTCTCTATTTATTTACTTTGCAAAATATGTGTTATTGTATTTTTTATGTACACAAAATTACTACATTCTAGGTAAACATATAAAAAAACTCTTTCACAATCAAAATAATTTTATTTATACAAAATTACAATATTTTTTTGAAATTTTTGACAGATCTTATAAAAAAACTATAACCTAATAGTGCTTCACTGTGTGGTAGCATTTGAAACACTTTCCTTTGTGCAGGGGTACATTACAAAACTTGCACATGTACCGCGTTTTACTGCGTAGTTTATGAGCAGCACACACACGACAACGACGTAAAACATTTTTATTTTTGCCGGTTCCAACTAGAGGTTCCAATGTATGTTTCCTCATCTCCACTGACAGTCTCCCTGGTGGATCCGATTTTACTCATTTCCTGCAAAAAATGTGTTAAAAAACGCTTTTTCTCAAACATTTGAACAAATGATATAAAAATCTATTGTTTTCATGGCAATTATCCAAGTTATCCAAGTCTCTCTCAAATATATTTGAGAATATCTAATCTAATGAAAGAGTAATATGCAAATTAACCATCACTTTGAGACACCTAAGCCACACCCGCCAGCCAAGCCACACCCACCAGCCAATCAGAGCAAATGTATGCAAATTAACCCAGCCAACATGGCTGCTGGCAGCCATGGAGCTAGAGCAAACAGGAGGCTTCTGTTTGGAGGGAACTGCCTGCCTCGGCCAGCTGGGCCTCTGCTCAAGGCAACAAAGTTTCAATTATAGAAGATAAATAAACCCTAGAAACCTGATTCCAGCCAGCCTTGCTGGGACGTTGGGTCAGTGGGAGCTGTGGGCAGCCTAAAAGCCTAAAAATGGCCCTCAGCCCCTCACCCAGGCTGGCCAGGTACCCCAGTAGGGACCTGAACCCTGAAGGGACTGTGGGCAGCCTAAAAACAGCTCTCAGCCCCTCACCCAGGCTGGCCACACCCCCATTGGGTGAGGGTCCCCACTCGGGAGCTTGGCCAGCCTGCAAACAGCCATAAGCCCCTCACCCAGGCTGGCCAGGCATGCCAGCAGATGGACATCCCCTGAGGGGTCCCAGACTTTAAGAGGGCACAGGCCAGGCTGAGGGACCCCCCTGAGTGCACAAATTTTTGTGCTCTGGGCCCCTAGTTATTTTATAAACACTTTAGAAGTGGGGATCTTTTTGTAGGAAATCTCTTTAAATGGTAGAAAAACAATCCATCTCTGAAGAACAATATGTATAAATCAGCTTAATGTATTATGTAGTCAATCTAGTATTTAAACATAGTCATCCATTTCATTTTACAAACCATATGTTTTACTGCTTTTCCTGACAGTAATTGTGTTATAAGGAGATTATGGGGGGGGGTATTTGTCATTTGTTTATAACCTTTTGGGGGGTTCACCAGAAGTATGCTGGTGCAATGAAGACCAATTTCTGCTCACGAGGCTGTTTGCAGTATAAGAAGAAATGGAAGTTCAAAGTCATGGTAGTCTAATCTCATGGGCAATCCCTTGATTTTCAATGTCAAGTACATTCACTTTATTCAAGGTACTATGCCGTTAGGATTTAAAAAGCAAAATGGGAAGGGCAGGGGGAAAAAGAGATATATGTACTAATCTTTGTAAAGCTTTATGTAATAATAATAATAATAATAATAATAATCAACTAATGAAAAAAATAAAAATAAAAAAATAAAAGGCAAAATGAAAATTTAGCTGTAAAATTTAAAACTGATTCTAAATCATTGTTGTCCTGAGCACTCTAGGATGCTGAGCAGCTTTCCTGGCCTTCACCCACTGGATCCCAGTTGCACCTCTCAAGTTATATCAAAAATGTATCCTCAGGAAAAAAACTCTCTCCCAGTTGAGAATCACTTAGATCTTGACTATTTTCTTTCCATATTTTCTATCTGTCCTGTCCCCCATTGCAGCCCATTCGAGTACATAGGGATCAGATAATCTTCTTTCTAAATTATTCATTAGGTTGCTTACTCTAGCAGATTGACCCAGGGTTAATCACAAGGCAAGACCTAGTTTAAAGACAGAGATAACTCTTGGTGGAAATGATGGTTGTCTGGTTATTTAAATTATGCAGGCTTTCATAGGCCCTGTATTAAACATCTGGTACTTAAAGCTGTCTGTTCTGAGAATGGTGACAGAGCAAACTAAATCATTTAGTAAGAGTTAATATTGTTAACTTTCATTATAATCTTATATTTTAATAAAATTAACACTTTATTAATGACTGTATTTGTGTCTTTTATCCCATTTACTATATAACTATTTGCTATTTAATAATAATACAGTATAGTAATTTAATGTAATATATAATTTATATTTGGTTTATAATTGTTTAATAATAATTATAAATGAAATACTCAGAAAAGCTAACAGTTAACATCACTTTTATTCATTATAAGTCAATATTGTTAAATATCAGATAGTATATATGGATCCCTCCATTATATATTTGGTATATACAATTATATCTTTAGTCACATGGATGTAAATTCTTAAGAACTCATTATAAATGTTATGCCATTAAAAAATATCAAAACATAGGGGTGTCAGTTTTGAGTAGAAAAAATTACTGATTGCAGAAATTACAGTGAAGCCAGCAAAACCCTGATGTACTTTCAGAAATGTACTTGGGACAATGATCCTGCTTTGAGCTAATGTCTTAGGAGAGAATAATAGAAGTATCACCAGACATATAAATCCAGTCATTTATTAAAAACTTTTCTAATATTCTAGATCATTCAAGTTATGACTAAGAAATGAAACAATAATCAGGTCAAAAAGATAAGTTCTTATCATGACTTAGCAAAAGAAAATTTAATTTAGGAGAAGAAATGAAGGAATATTAATACTACAAAATAATTACTACCCTTATATTAGGAAGATACATAATCTTTAATAACCAGAAACTCACCAATCTTCATATAAATAAGTAACATTTAATAAATGCAACCATGATCCTACCTTGAAAATGGAACCATCAGGTCTTTGATTTTGTTAATATATAAAATAAAATTTAACTCTAAATGCAATTTTTTTTTGTAGTTAAGAAGGACTTGGGACTTCCAGTAGAAAATAAATGAAAACAAATTTTATGAAAGTGCTAACCCAAATAAGTCTGTGTAAGTTATTTCCTGCTTTTGTCACCAAAATCTTTTTAAAACTATAACTTCAGTAAATGACTTATCAGGAAAAAGTGTCAGGCAGGATGTAGCTAGAATTGATCAAAGCACAAGACAAGTTAACACACAATACATTGTTAGGACATTTTAAAAATATATTAGCAACTATTTGAACCCTTTTAACAAAGACATTGACTAATTAAATGATAAGGATTTGGAGGCAGTTATCAGATGTTGTGTAACAGTTCCTAGCCCTGTCCTATTTAACATTTACATCAACAACTTATGTAAAACCTTGAGGGCATGTTTTGCAAATACGCCAATGATGTGAAGCCAGAATATATAGCAGATACAATAATGTCAAAATCTGAATCAAAAGGATATTAAAGTAAGTAAAATAAGAAAAATTCAAGCAATGTGGAATTTGGCAGAAATTACAGATCCTGCACCAAAGACACAACTTGGATCCAAGTGAAAGAGAATTGGTGTAGAGGCAGAAGGCCTGGGGAGTCAGGTAGGGGCTAGAAGAGGTCAGTAGTGGGGAGGGCGGGCTGGGAAGGAGACATATATAGTACTTCCAACAAGAAAGATTTTTTCCACCTGATTCCCCCCTCTATCCCGTGCCCTTACCCCCACTACTGTCTTCATCCATAGATGTAAGATTTTTATCCAGTCTCTTCCCATACCCCTCACCCCTTCCCCCTGAGAATTGTAAGCCCATTCCCTTTCTATGCCCTTACTTCTATTCTATTCACCAGTTTATTCTATTCATCAGATATTTCTATTGACTTAATTGTTATATTCACTGGTTGATAGGTATGTATTTGTTGTCACTTTGTTGTTCATAATTTTTATCTTTATCTTTTTCTTCTTCTTCCTCTTCTTAAAGAATGCCCTTCAACATTTCAAATAATCCTGGTTTGGTGGTGATGAACTCCTTTAGCTTTTTCTTGTCTGTGAAACTCTTTATCTGACCATCAATTTTACATGATAGCCTTGCTGGGTAGAGTAATCTAGTTTCTTGCTCTTCATTGCTTTGAATATTTCTTGCCACTCCCTTCTGGCCTTCATGGTTTCTGTTCAGAAATCAGCTGACAGTCCTATGGGTATGCCCTTGTAGGTAATTAACTGTTTTTCTCTTGCTGCTTTTAATAATCTGAACAATAAAGATTTATTGAAAAAAGAAGAAAAAAATTGAAATGTAAGGCTTTGTAAGATTTGTTTTTAAACTGTACAGTGTCTTTTTTTGTATTGTTAATACACTACAGAATGTGTCTTTAGATAGCCTTGTCCAGGTGGTATTTTTCAATAGCCACTAACCTTGCCTGGAACAGTATGGGGGTTGTGAATTGGCATGGAAATTTAAAGCAGGTTCTTTAAATTATTGGTGCACAGTACAGATTAGTTATATATGGGGGTGATAGTTTTTTTCATCTTCAGCTTATACAAAATAATTACTGTTTTGTTAACTAAATACCACTCTGTAATTGCAAAAAAAAAAAAGTTGCAGCTGTTTTGTTGACATTCTGAATGCTTCTAAGTAAATACAAATTTTTTATTTAAAAAATAATAAAATAATAAAGAGGAAGAGAAAGCAAAAAAAAAAGAAAGATTTTTTTCAAAAAAAGAATCATAGCATTAGTTGACTGCAAAATCAATGACTCAACTGTGTGAATTGTTAGCTAAGGAACTAATGTGATCTGAGACATATTCATGATGATATGTATAATACATTAATCTCTAGAATGATATTGCTGGTAACACTTTATATTGAAATGTGTTCTTACCAGAATAATTGTAAAAGCTGGAGAACAGCAAAGGAAACTTCACATAATGTCACTTGAGGAATGATTGAGAACACTAGTCATATGAGGGGAAATATGACTTCTATCCTTAGAAATTTGTGATATTATGGGGAAGAGGGGTTTGATTTATTCTAAAAGGTAACTGCCAAGGTTAGTTACATGTTATTCCACCTAATTTCAGTCTAATTCCCTGCTCAAAATACTATAAACCTAGACTTCACAAGCAAGTAAAAATCTAGACAAACACTAACAGGAAATGATACAACTCTTCTAGTTGTAGTCACCATAGAAGCATTTCACCTTATAGAGAAATCCTTTAGGAGTGACTTTAGGGTAATTTGCTGTACTATTACACTTTCTTCTACCCTTCACTCTGTGCACAGGGATCTGTTATAAACCAAACTGTGTTAACTCAATGTAAATTTTGCTAGCCTTTCACATGTACCTTTACTCTGTCATAAACCCCAGAGTTATTTAAAATGGACCATTGACGAATCATGTAACAGATTCCAGTGGAGAGAAGGCTAAAGTTTTTTCTTGCCTTATTATTTTCATATTAACCTTTAAAATATGATATAAATTTGCAAGGAATAGAAAGATAATAGATAATAGAAAAAATCCTTAATAGTTAATAGAAAAACTCCATTCTTTCAAAAAATATATGACCTTGTTTTGTTAAGAATTGGACCTATAAGAAAATTTATATTGCCATTTTAATACAGACAGAGGTTAGCTATTTTAATATAGCTATAGGTTAACTATTTTAGAATAATGCCATCATTTTTAGTAGACATCTCTCATTTTTTAACTATTTTATAGATGACATCTCTATTCAACAATTTTTACTCGGTCACCCATGTGTACTTTGAAGCAACTATAGTACACAGAGAAGAAAGTGGTTTATCATTGAAGGAACTGAAATGCTATCATCCATCCTGCCCCCTTCTGATAGTCAAGTTTCCCCATTTGTTTTTATCTGGCGTAGAGCATGGTTGTTGTTTTTTAAATCTTGGTCTTCCATATCAGTCATTTATACAATGACGAGATTATAAATCTCAGGGAAAAGATTAATGAACTTTATAAATTCATCTTTGTCTCCCTCATAATGTCATTCACAAGATAAATAGTTCTGGCCAGTTTGGCTCAGCGAATAGAGCATCTGCCTGTGGACTTAAGGGTCCCAGTTAGATTCCAATCAAGGGCACATGCCTGGTTTTGGGCTCGATCACCAGTGGGGGGGGGTGTAGGAGGCAGCCAATCATGATTCTCTCTCATCATTGATGTTTCTATCTCTTTCTCCCTCTCTCTTCCTCTCTGAAATAAATAAAAATATATTTTTTAAAAATGATAAGTAGTCATTATACTATTTACTTAGTAAAGGGAACTTGAATTAAATAATTGGTGTTGGGGAAAATGGTAAACCATAATTTTAGATGAGAACTTAAATTTTATTCCCCAAAGAACAATGTACTATTCCACAAAGTGAGAAGAAATAATTTCCCCAAATCAAAAAGTAGACACATCTTTTGGTTTTCTGGAAAGAGTGAAATCATGCAACAGATGAGAATCTATGTGCCAGAAATTAACCATTTATCTAGTGCTCATTTATCTAACTCAGTCCTGGTCCACCTGGATTTCATTCTGTGGAAACTTTTAAGCTGAAAACCAGGAAAGGAAGTCCAAAATTACTTTTGTTAGCCAGGTCTCATCATTGCTGAGCGGTTCTTTCTGCTCTGGCTATTACCAAATGGTTTATACAAGAAGCACTCAAAAGAGATTTATTTTTTTATCTGGGGCTTAGAGAAACATACAATAGAGCAGCAAATGACAAATGCCATAATTGCTTAGAGGAATTATCATTTCTAATTTGACAGATCAAATCTGGAAGCTTAAAGTAAACTAAGCAACCATTCACTCTGCTAAATAACATGAATCAAGTAATTGCTTACTTTGTTTAAAGTTCAGTGGAAAGTCAACTGTTAGAACAAAGTGATTTCAGCTTTGTTACTAAACAATAAATGTGCTTGACGAAGCTTGACTGGATTTCTGTTATTCTTTCCTATGCAACCCAACACAGAACCAAGATCAACATTAGGACACGAGCGATTTTTATTTTTATTTTTTTTGCTTTGAGCTGGCACTGCTGCAGAGAGAAATTTTCTATCTATTTCTACCAATGTTTTCTCAAATTACTGTTCTATTCTCTTATGAACAATGCCCGTAGGTCAAAATATGTGGGTTGGAGATACATCTCTATCACTTTCAAGTTATAAAATATTGAAAACAACAACTGTCCCCTCAGTGCCGTGAGTGTGGTAAAGTGGGAATAATGGTTGTGTCTTCTGTCTCACAAATCTGTGAAACATCTGTGTAGAGCACATCATGTGAAGGAAACAAATAAATCAGCAAATCATGATTATAAATGTTAATAATCATCTATACTAATAAGAGGTAATATGCTAATTAGACCAGGAGACCTAGGAGACTGGACGTCCTTCTGGACAAAACCATGATGACGGGGCTGAGGCAGAGGTGGTTAGGGGCAAGCAGTCCAGCGGGAGGTGGGGCAGTTGGGGGTGAGCAGGCATGTCGGGGGGTAAGTTGGGGAAGATCAGGATGGCAGGAGGGGCAGTTAGGGGTTATCAGGCCAGCAGCAGAGTGGTTAGGGGTGATCAAACAGGCAAGAAGGTGAGCGATTAGGAGTTAGCAGTCCCAGATTGTGAGAGGAAAGTCTGAGCCTAAACTCACAATCGGACATCCCCTAGGGGTCCCAGATTGGAGAGGGTGCAGGCTGGGCTGAGGGACACCCCCTCACCCGTGCATGAAATTTTGTGGACCGGCCACTAGTATTCTCTATAAATGCAATTGGAGAAAGAGCTATAAAGAGAGAACTAATATTCATTTGCATTTTTACTATACATCAAAAGCATCTGTGAATATCACTGAGATATCCACTTCACAGCACTTTCCTACTTCCATGAATTTCTGAAGGAAACAGCAATCTTATTGTAAAGTCATATGACATTGAAAAACTCGAGTGACGTTACCATCAAGATATGGTAATGCCTCTCTGTGGATGGACTAGTACATGCCCAGTGGAAAGTGCTAATCAAAGAAAGAAGACACCACAGCAGAAATAGCATGGCCTCTGTCAGGTGTTCTACAGGAGTAGACACATGCAGACAGTCTAAATCAAGTCTGCCTGGGTACAAGTTCTAGCTTTCCTCCTTTTAAGTGCTGTGATTTTAGGCAATAAACTCATTTTGTGATGCTTTCTCAACTGAGGATTAAAAGATTAAATAGCCATAGTTGCCACTTCAGTCTTTTTAAGATTAGTAGAGTTGCATGAAAACATGAATTTCTTACAAAATGTTCTTTTATAATAAAACTAGAGTCCTGGTGCACAAAAATTTGTGCACTCAGGGGATGTCTACTTACCATTGGGGAGCAGGCCTAAGCTGCAGTTGGACATCCTTAGTGCTGCTGAGGAGGCAGGAGAGGCTCCCACCACCACTGCTGTGCTGGCAGTTGTCAGCCTGGCTTCTAGCTGAGCAGAGCTCCTCCTGTAGGAGTGTACTGTCCACCAGGGGACAGCTCCTGCATTGAGCGTCTGCCCCCTGGTGGTCAGTGTGTCATAGTGATCAGCCATTCCCAATCATTCTGCTGTTAGGGTCAATTTGCATATTACCCTTTTATTATATAGGATAGAGGCCTGGTGCATGGGTGGGGGCCGGCTGGTTTGCCCTGAAGGGTGTCCCAGATAGGGTGCCAAGGCCCCCAGTGGGAACCCTTACCCGATGGGGGTGTGGCCATCCTGGGTGAGGGGCTGAGGGCCATTTTTAAGCTGGTCACCCCACCCCCCCGGGACCCAAACTCTAAGCCTCTCCTATTTTTTCTGGGATTTATTTATCTTCTATCATTGAAACTTTGTAGCCTTGAGTGGAGCTGAGGTCTGGCCAGGGCAGGCAGGAAGCTTGGCTTTCTCCATCGCTGTAGGCAACCCAAGCCTCCTACTTGCCCCAACTCCATGACAGCCACCATCTTAGTTGGGTTAATTTGCATAATCACTCCTGATTGACTGGTAGACGTGGCTTGTGGGCATGGCTTTGAGCATAGCAGAGTGATGGTTAATTTGCATGTTTCTCTTTTGTTATATAGGATAAGACAAAATTAAATAATGGGTATTCATCATGCCTGGAATTATAGTAGTTAAATTTACCCTTAAAAATCTACATAAAATTCTTTGTATGTATGTATAATTGGCATATCAGTAAGTAGTTATTTTCTTAAAATTTTCCAGACTTTTATTCTTATATCCTTTGTTTCAAATCATATAAATAAATCATTCTTTGGATTTTCACAGCACCTTCCTTTTAAAGCACCCCAAAGTGTTTTTAAACTCATTTATCCTCAAAACTTTACTCATTGAACATAACTGTATACACTAAGTCCCGAATTTTAATAGTCTTTTTTCTAAATGTCTTTATTTTAATGCCATTTAGATATTTCTGTTTCTGGGTGAAGCCACACAGAAAACAGTACATAAAAATATGAGCTAACAACTTCTAGTTACTGCTTGCTGCTATCATTTAAGGCTGGCAGTGGCGATTATAATGATTGGAGAATCTGTAAACTAAAAGGAGTGCCTAGGATTTCACTAGAAACCATGACTATACGTTAGTTCTCCCAGGTAGCTGAGCTCATTTGTGAACATAATATGGAACACTTATAAAGAAGTAAAAATAATAAAAACATACTTCACAGAAAAACTCAAATGCATAATTTTTAAATCTGATGTTCAAAGGATAGCTTGACATCTTTCAGTTGCACAGTCACAAGTGTATTTAATTTGTGCCTGTGACCAAGAACTGGGTTCTCACACGAAGACTTAGACTGAAGGAGGGAGTTGCCTCTGGTTCTCTTAATTGGAGTCATGGCTTTCACAATGTATATCATGTGCTGTCCTTGGGAATGAAACAGATGCTGACGTGTGCAAAGCAAGGGCTCTGTGGTTAGTGGTTTCTGATTAGGAGAAACCTAACGGGGATCCCCACGCCCCATCCTCTTGCTCTCCGGGAGCACTGCCAGTTTCTTGGTTTGGGTGCTCATTACCTCTCATTTGTTCTTTGTTTTAATAGTCTTTTCAGCCAATTTCTCTGCCTCCGGTGATGCCCACTCTTAGGCAATCTTCCAGTTGTCATAATTATTCTAAAATGTCTGTTGGCAAAGGATTTTTAATATCTGTGCTTTAGAAAAGAGCTCTTACAGATTGATTAAAAAGAGCTCTATAGAATAATAGGCAACCAATATTAATAGGCAGTCGACAGATGGAGTATTTCAATTGTTCAATGCATGGATAAAACAATACCTAATCCTAGTAGCAATGAACAGCAAATTGAAGGAATGATCAGATGCCATTTCTCATTTAACAGATTGATAAAAACTGGGAAAGAATATTTGCTGCAAATAGATGAGGAAAAAGTAATCATATATTTCTGGTGTAAAGATGAATTACTACAACCATTTCTAGACAGATGTCTGGCAATATCTATTACAATTAAAAATAAACTTACACTTCAATCAATTAATTTTTCTCTTGGGAATTTACTCTAAAAACACCACTCAATATAGTTAGGCTTGCAAGGAAGTTTACTGCATAATAGCAGTATCCAAATCTGGAGACACATTGAATGCCCATCAACAGGTAAATGGTTGAATAAATTAGTATATTCATACAATAGGATATTATGCAACCATTAAAAAGACAAAGATTTGTACCAGCTGGCAGGAGGGAAAAGATAAATCAAGAAAATAGTATATGATATGAACTTATTTTTCTCAAAAAGTGGCAAAAACTATATGTATGCATGATTAACATGTAACAACATATTAATATTATTTATGTGGGAATTAAGGAGAAGGGGAAAGAAGTAAATAAGTTAAAACAAAAAGAGTAAGAGAAAGAATAAAGCTTATTTACATAAAAATGTATCATGATTTAGTTTACATATAATGTATGTTGCATAAAATCTGTGGGTATGTATAAAGAGATGCATGAAAAGATGGTACCAAAATTTTGATGGTGGTATTTCAAGGTAATGAACATTTTAAAACTTCCTATACTTCCTTCTAACTTCTTTATTTATTTATTTTATAAAAATATGTTTTTATTGATTTATTGATTAAGAAGAGAGAGATAGAAACATCAATGATGAGAGAGAACTATTGATCAGCTGCCTTCTGCAAGCCCCCTACTGGGGATTGAACCCTCAACCCAAGCATGTGCCCTGACTGGGACCTCCTGGTTCATGGGTCAACACTCAACCACTGAGCCATACCCACTGGGCCTTATAACTTTTTTCTTTATATTTTTCTATGTAGTTTTGAAATTACACAATGAGTGTGCACACAAAAAAGAAATAGTAAATTGTCATTTCTGAAAAAAAGGTGTACATCTTGCTACTTTGTTGCTTAAACTCATGACCTACAGGATGAAGCCCACATAAATGTAACATAAGGCTTTTTGTGACATGACCCCTGACTATTTTTTCAATTGTATTTCCAGTATTTCCCCTTTTCAGGCATTCTGAATTAAGGACAATCTTCTGAATACCACACAGCATTTCAAACATTCCATCTTTGAACACTCTTTCTCCAAAATGTGTTTTACACTTGCCTTACCTGCCTGTAAATGCCTTTCCATTTATACTGAAAATTTCAATGTAGGTATAGACCATCTAAGATGTCTTCATCCATATCTCCCAGAATAGATTTCTCACTGATGACTCAGCAGATGTTAACCAAGCACCTATGTACCTAGCATTATGTTGTTATTTAATAATGGTAAGTACTACCATTCTGATCTTTATTCTTTTAAAAAATGTGCAATCTTTTTGGAAAAGATAGTTCTAGAAAGATAAGTTATGCTTAGTTGGATAAGTGTAATGATGAAAATAGGACATGACAAGGGCTGAGGGAGAGAAGGGAGGTTCTAAATCAGTGAGGGGAGTCCTGGAAAGCTTCACAACCTGGGCAGAATTTGAGCGAAGCCTTGAAGAACTTAGGTAAGTGGAAGTTAGCTCTTCTAACAGTGAATTAGGCCTGGCCACAGTGCCTCAGTGGTTGAGCACTGACCTATGAACCAGGAAGTCACCATTGGATTCCTGGTCAGGGCATGTGCCTGGGTTGCGGGCTTGATCCCCAGTAGGGGCATGCAGGAGGCAGCCGATCAATGATTTTCTCTCATCATTAGTGTTTTTCTCTCTCCCTCCCTTTCTGAAATCAATAAAAATATATTTAAAAAAATAATCATAAAAGTGAATTTGCTCCTTCTTAGCAGAGGAAACCACTTGTAAGAAGGCATGTACACAAACAGCCATGTTTAGAGAACTGGAGTGGTACTCTACATTTTGGATAATATCCATCAACAGACTGCCTTGAGTTTGTTTTCCCCATCAGATATGAATATTTTCACAACAAGGGCTGTCTTATTCATCACTGTGCTCTTGTCGCAGCTAGTACAATGCCTAATGCAGAATGTGTGTTCTGTAACTGTGGGTTGCCCTGGATTCAATTGAATCCTGTCCCTGGAGTTCTTATAAAGAACCTCACTCAACCTGGTCATGTATAATGCAGAAAGTTTTCTAACTACTTTCATTCATTTTAGTTCAAATCAAGGTCTTGAACCCTTTGTGCAGTTTTGTTGCTTTGAAGCACAGCATATTCTTTCAGTACTTCATCTATATTCCATTTAGTGTGCAATTTTAATTTGATTATTACCATCTTGTCTATCTTTTATCTTCTCTTCAAAGGAGGACAGCAAAAGTGCCTGCATACATCAGTGGCTCCCAGGAATAATTCAGTGTTTTTCTGAAACAAGGGAGACTAGAAGCTTTCATCCCTTCCTCCCACGTAGGGGAGGAAGCTCCTGTCCATTGTCCAGGAAAGGATTGCTGTCCTGGCTGTTATTTCTCACCTTCTATCTTACTCGAGTTAATTTTACACGTAGCAAAGTAGTCCATGTGCATGGCTTTAAAATTATGTAAATGGTAGCAAAAGGTTTAAAATGAATACCACGGTCGTTCCCAGCCCTCTCCACACAGAACCCACTCCTCCGTCTCTAGGGCTAATCACTTCTAACTCTTTCAGCTCTTTTTATGTTATTTACATTCAACTTTCTAAGTAATATGCTCATATCTCTAGTTCTTTATTCATTTTAGACACTCATCTGTTGGTTTTTATTATGTTATCTATAGTACTTTAAAATATTTCAGCATAAAATGAGACGTGTGTGTTAGTTTAATTATATCCTGTGTGTAGTCACTTTAATCAGACCTTAGCCACAGTCAGCTAGAATTCTAATCAGAAAACCTACCCTCCAGAGGCTGTACAAAAAACAACAAATGCTTCTGCCTTGTTTTTCCCCTACACTACAAGATTTGATGATTAGACTAGTGAATGTATAAAATGGCTTTTCATAGGTAAACGAGTAGCTTATAAAAGGAAATTTGAATGAGCTCTCATTGTAAAATGAACAGATTCAAGATATGTGGACTGACAGCAATATTTTAGAGATGCCCTCACCTATACCTGGAAATAATCTAGAGAAGCCTGGAGCTTGTAGCCTTAGAGTTAATCCTAGACTTAATTTCTAGAGAGAGGGTCCTGGTTTGATTCCTGGTCAAGGCACATGCCCAAGTTGTGGGCTTGATCACCAGTAGTGGGTGTGCAGAAGGCAGCCAATCAATGTCTCTCTCTCATTGATATTTCTATTTCTCTCTCCCTCTCCCTTTCTCTCACTCTAAAAAATCAATAAAAACATATTTTAAAAAAACTTATAGAAATTCAGATATCTTTATTGGAAAAAATATGAAGGTCCCAGCTACCATAGAGCTTACATTTTAGAGGGAGAAACGGAGAGGAGGTATATGGTGGATGGATGGTTGGATGGATGGATTAAATAAATAAATAGATTTAATATATTTTAAATAAATCTAATCCTATATAATAAATAGGTAATACGCAAATTGCTATCACACCCTCACACAAGATGCCTGCTCCCATGTGGACACAAGATGGCTGCCACAAGATGGCCAGCAGGTGAGGGAAGTTGGGGACAACCAGGCTTACAGGGAAGGGCAGTTGCGGGCGATCAAGCCAGCAGGGAAAGGCAGTTGGGGGGACCAGGCCTGCAGGGGAGGGCAGTTGGGAGGGACCAGGTCTGCAGGGGAGGGGAGTCGGGGGGGAGGGGGCAGATCCATAGGGGAGGCAATTAAGGGTGACCAGGCCTTCAGGGGAGGGCAGTTGGGGGGGACCAGGCCTACAGGAGAGGGCAGTTGGGGGTGCCAGGCCTGCAGGGGAGGGCAGTTGGGGGTGACCAGGCTGGCAACAGAGGGCTGTTAGGGTGATTGGGCCAGCAGGGCAGGCAGTTGTGGATAACCAGGACTTCAGGCGAGGACAGTTAGGGGTTACCAGTCTGACAGGAGAGGGCAGTTAGGAGCAATCGGGCCAGCAGGGGAGCAGTTAGGCATTGATCAAGTTGGCAGGGGTGTGGTTAGGGGGTGATCAGGCTGACAGGCAGAAGCTGTTAAGGGCAATCAGACAGTCAGGCAGGCGAGCGGTTGGAAGCCAGCAGTCCTGGATTGTGAGAGGGATCCCAGATTGGAGAGGGTGCAGGCTGGGCTGAGGGACACCCCCGCCCCAACTGTACATGAATTTCATGCACTAGGCCTCTAATAAGTAAAAAATAGTTTTACACATAGTGTTAGGAGATGAAGGGCTATGAAGATCAGCTGAAGTAGGATAGGGGGACTAGGCAGGGTAATGGGTTGGAGGGGATGAATATGGCAGTTTTAAATTAAGGTGGCCTGGGTGACCACATAATGAAGACAATGTTAACATTATGGTATTTACAATTGCTGTTTAAAGAAATTTGATAATTTCATAATCTCTGTTATTTGTCTACTGATATTGATTTTGTTTCTCACTAGTGGAGTGATATTTTTCAGTTTCTTTGTAAACCTAATACTTTTTAATTAGATGCAGATATGAATTTTACATTTTTGAGTGAATTTTGATGTGGGATAGAAAAACTGAACAGGCAAATAGGGTGGAGGAGAGGACTATCTCTTATCCTACACATTTAAGTTACTTGGAATTATGTTGATCCTTAAGGCTTCTTTTTAAGCTTCAGAGTAAAGATTCAGAGTAGCCTTTACTCTAGGAATACGTTAATCCACAACTAAGGTGAGGCCTTCTGAAGACTCTAATCAACATTCCTCTATTTTGAGATCTTTCTCCTTCTAGCGTTTAGGAATGCAAACTCTGCTCTTCTCTGGGTGACTTAGGGTAACTTTTGACCTTCACCCTCTGGTGGTGCTTTCCTCCATCTCCAGGAGTTCCACCTTGTCTATTTGCAAATTCTCCGTCAGCCCACGACTGGGAAAGACATTCGCTCCCCATCTCCAGACTCTCCTCTCTGTGCAGCTCTCTTGGTTGAACTCAACCACACATTTGAGCTGCCTAAGCTTTCCTCTACTGTCATCTCTGTCTCTTCAATGCAGCAAGATCACAGGCTGTTTGGGTCACCCCTTCTACCCGTGCCCCAAAACTGCATCCAGCAGTCACTGGGTTCAGCTTTCCTTTCTCTCAAGAATCACACTCCATGCTGTCTAGAATCCATGTTTGAAGCAATTACTTCTTATTTTTTCCCCTCAGATTTGTAATTGTTTAGGGCAAGGGGGCAATTCCTTTAGAATGTAACTGTTCCTGGATCTAAGCAGAAGTCCACAGAATTTTTAAGGTAGTAGTTTGAAGTTATCACTATGATAAGATTTAAAAAATATTGTAGCTTCTTAAGAGACTGAAGATTGAAACCACTGATTTTTTTGTAAGCAGTTTATGACCTATTCTTTATTTCTTTATGGATTTCTCTCTAAGGCAAGAGCACATAGCATCAGTGAGAGGGATCTTACTTTTATTTGCACTGAAATTGGAGGAAAAATATCAATATAAGTGCTATTATGTAATTTTTAATGTGTCTTCATTTACATTCAAACAACTTCAGAATAAGCTCAGAGGAAAAGCATTATATTCCAAGCAAATGAAAAAAATGTAATTATTCTCTCACCGTACACAGTACTATATAAAAGAAATAATATTTTGAATAGCCTACTTTTTTCTCACTAAACTCAAGGGCCCTCAAATCCTGCCCCAGGCAGCACAAGCTTTTTCCTCACCTATAGCTAACATTATTGTGTATTAACAGTTGACTGTGCATTAACTTGGTAATTATGCTCACATTTCAGGAGACTATAAGATATATTTCTTCACATAAATGCAAATCTTAGATATCAGGCCATGTGATTGTTTTCTTAAAAGCTTACATTGAAGAATTCTTTTAAGTTTTTCTTTCTATGTTTTGGTGCTTTTGTTTAAGGAGCATGACAGGTAACAAGTAATTCCCACAATTTCTTCTGATTTTCAGAATAGCACAGAGAATACAACGCTCTAGGAGGTGAAACACCAATTTTACCACAGTGCTACTCTTTTACAACTGAGAAAAATTAATTCTTCAGCTAATTTTGCAGGCAAGGCCTTTAAATGACACTGTTTACCTTCATTTAAAATGATGATTGTCCTCATTTAAAATGGGCAGTGTTTTATGACAAATTAGTACTAGTGTGTTGATCTAACAATGCGGAATTGTAACTGAAACCAGGGTTCGGCTGCCCATAACCATGGAAGCCAAAGCCTTGAGACAGATGAAAAGGAGAGATTTATTCAAGTATGAGTCACCTTAGAATATGGGGACTCTTATTAAAAAGCCTATCTCGACATCGCAGTGCAGGCAAAAGTTTTTATAAAGAGAAAGAGGGAAAGCAGAACAAAGAAATCATGGAGAGAGGTTGAAAAGCTCTCTCTGTGCAGGCCAGCACAGTGCATTCTGATAAGGACCTCAAAACTAGTCAAGTGTTTGTTCCGTGTGCATCATCCTGGTTTTATACTATCCTGGTTTTACGGTTGAAGGTCAGCTTGTTATAGAAGACCAAAGAAACACCAAGCAAGCTTTCTAGAGAAAGGGAGAGAGCCCATTTATTCACACTAGTGGACTTCAGGAATAATTTCCAAATCAGAATGAAGAAACATGCAGAGAGCCTGTCTATATACATCCTGCTGGGGTCTTTGCCTTGTAGATATGCCCCCTGCCCCCTTCATGGCTCTGCAGGAAGGCCCCCAGGTGTCAGGCCACATCCCATGGTCTGTCCTGGCACCAGCATAACAACCCTCCCCGCTCCCCCAGGGCAGTGCATTGTTCACAGTTCCATGGCCTCTGCATTTAGATAACAAGTTCTGCAAGACCAGTTTCCTCCTCAAGCTAATCTCCCCAAATTGGGATGACTGAAGAAACTGAGGCATAGAGAAATTACTCAAAGTCACACAGCTATTAAGTAATAAAACTGGGAATCAAATTAATGTCTATGTGAATCAAGAGCCAAAACTTTAACCTCTGGTATTCATTAACTTTTGTACCAGAGACCCTTTCAGCAGTCTAACATGCATATGAAACACTTTTCAGAAAAATGGTTTTAAAGCATAAAAGAAAACATATAAAATAAAAAATTCTATTGAAATATAGTTATCAAAAGGGTCTTTAAAAACAAAATTATACTTTATTAGACTGAATCATGCAAAACTGTCATTTTTAGGTAAAAATATACAAATATTGAAATTTCATATGGTTCATATTAATTGTAATATATGTGCTTCCTTATTAATAACTAGTGGCCTGGTTTACAAAATTTGTGCACATTAAAAGGGAATTAATTAGAGAAAATATTTTAATACTGCTATTTGCCCTTTATAATAGAAGTGTCAGAGATGAAAGAAAATTAGTAAAATATGTGTGAAAATAATATATAAATGTATTAATAAATAAACCAGGAGTCCTCAAACTACAGCCCGCGGGCCACATGTGCCCACCGAGGACATTTATCCGGCCCGCCAGGTGCTTTTGCCGCCTTGTTTTTTTACTTCAAAATAAGATATGTGCAATGTGCATAGGAATTTGTTCATAGTTTTTTTTCTTAAACTATAGTCCGGCCTCCAATGGTCTGAGGGACAGTGAACTGGCCCCCTGTTTAAAAAGTTTGAGAATTCCTGAAATAAACAGTAACAAAGTGATATAACAACAGAGGCATGATATAAAAACAACAAAAACATGATATGAAAACAACAAAAACATGATATAAAAACATGATATAAAAACAACAGTGATGCAAACAATGACTGATAAAGTGGTTAAACTTATTCTAATATCTCCCTGTATATCACATTAAGAGTAAAAACACTTTCAGAGTGCTTGACTAATTTCCCTTGTGATGAAGTATTTAGAACTTCAACTTTAACATCACACACTCTTCAAACTTGAGAGAAAGCAACATATAACTGACCATGTGCAAAAACAGGTTCAGGTAGGAATATTCCTACTCTGTCTAGAGTTTGTCCTTGTTATTTATTAATAGTCATAAAAAATGCTGGCATCTTGGGAAACTGTCGTCAAATTAATTTAAATGGGAGGCCAGTGTCAGATGGGGACAAATCAATTCTTAGAATCAGAACAACCTCTCCCTCTGCAGATCCTGTTAATACTTCAGCTTCGATAATGTAAGGTCATAATCTTTTGATAATAAATCTAGTACCATTACAAAGACCCCATTTACTACTAATATTTCTCAGTAACATGATGATTGTACCCACTTTCAATTTAATTTATGACATGGCATCCCCAAAAAAGTAATACTATTAAGAAACTCAATGGGAAAATTTTTCTTTTCAGCATCATCTGTTGAATCAATGGAATCATCACTCAAATATGTGTGAAAATCTCCATCAAGTATATCTAAAATTTCTTCATTTAATTTTTGAATGTGCTCATTTTTTGGACAAAGAATCACATGTTTATATATATTTCTAATATTATCTATAGATATACTATTTCAAAAGGAAGCTTCAATAATAAATCCGTTACAAATCATTTCACAGGGGATTTCAATAATATCCATTCCTAAATGAAAACTGCTATCAAGTTTGCCATCTCAAAGTTTTACTAACCATTCACTATATGCAGAATCCCCTGATCTCATAATTGTTTTAAGAGACAACTTTCTGAAGCATTCCCAAACACTACAATACTCTAAGCTCGTTTGTACAATGGCCAATTGCATAGCATGAGGTATAATACTGAGAAATTGTCAAAAATACCTTCCAAGAAGGAGAACTTTCCCACCAGATACAACATTCAAATTCATAATTTCTCTTAGTAATCTGTCTATGGCGTTTATAGCTTGACTGGGTGCCATGGTGCATTCATCAATAATAAGTTTGGCCTTTTTAATGGGTTTAGCAACTTCACTCTTTATATGGAATCTAGAAATTGAAGTTTCATTTAATGGAATTGGTAATTTATATTGGGAATGAAAGTTTCTTCCACCGAGAAGTAAATTTGCAGCAATTCCTGTAGATGCTGTGGGTAAAACAGTACTACCACGGCCTCTAATATAATGTATTAAAACTTTATAAAGATATGTTTTTCCACTACAACCTGGACTATCCAAGAAAAAGCATTGGGGTATACAGGCTGAAGTTATAGTCTGAAAGACAGCTTCACCTCAGCGCTGGGCAGGGAAACAGGCAGGCAGTGTCACGTCCCCGGTCAGGGATGCAGGCAGGCAGGTTCACCTCAGCGCTCGGTGGGATGTTCGCACTGGGCAGGCCTGGGTGTGCCTCCCCTTGGGGCGGAATTCCCCACCCCCACCTCCTGTGTATGCGCAACCCGTTGACTGGTCATGACTTGGACACCATAACAGACAAATTAGCTTATTCCCTCTTTATTATTGTGCATTTAATAACTACCATAATTACAAAATAATAAGTGTAAAAATATTTCAATATATTTGTCAGAACTGTAATGTGATATGAAAATATTTATTATTTCTATAGGTGACAGAACAATAAAAACGGCTAATGCTCCTATAGTTTCTTTTCAATTTTAATAATCCTATCTAATAAAAGAGTAATATGCAAATTAGGCATCACTTCATCACAAAGATGGCCGTCCCCATGGCCACAAGATGGCGGCACCCATGGCCACAAGATGGCGGCACCCAGTCCAACTCAGCCTTGCCACTAAAGTGGTCTGGCCTATTAGCCAGGCAGGTGGCAGGGGAGGTGGGGGGCCCGAGGGGCAGAACAGGCAATCAGAAGGAGCTAGGGGTCCCCTGCTCAGGCCAGAGGCCTTGGCCATAGGCCATAGGCATAGGCAAGGGTGGAGCTGGTGGGGGGCCCTAGGGGCAGGGGCAGAGACAGTGATCAGAGGGGTATGAGGGTGTCCTACCCAGGCATAAGGCCTGGGCCAGAGACCTCAGGCCTGGGCGGGAACAAGGCCAGAGATCGCAGGGGCCTGGGCTCCCCAGAGCCAGCAATTGGAGGGGCAGGGGCAGAGCCTGTGATCGCAGTGGTCTGGGCACCGGTGGAGCTGGGAAAGCAGGGGTCTGAGAGTCCCCTGCCCAGGCCTGTAGCCTTGACCAGAGGTTACAGGCCTGGGCAGGAGTGGAGCTTGGATTGAAGGGGCAGGGGTGAAGCCAGTGATTGGAGTGAACTACAGAGGAAACACTTTTTCTTACCACTCATTGGCTAAGCTCCCTGTATGTCACTGGTAATATTCTTAGTAACTTGGGTAATAAGAATCCAAAAAGGTGATCTAGGGTTTTTCCACCTCACTCCTGGAGAAAAAAATGAAGGTCTACTGCTGGAGGGCTAAGAAATGTCATATCCTGCCCTAGCCAATTTGACTCAGTGCATAATGCCTCAGCCTACTGACTGCAGGGTCTGGGTTCAATTCTGATCGAGGGCATGTACCTAGGTTTCAGGCTCCTCCCTGGCCGGGGCCCAGGTCAGGGCTCATGCAGGAGGCAACCAATCAAAGTGTTCCTCTCACTTTTATGTTTCTCTCTGTTTTTCCCTTCTCTTCCACATTCTCTAAAAATCAATGGAAACATATCCTCAGGTGAGGATTAAAAAAAGAAAGAAAGGAAGAAATGTCATATCCTATGAAAGACACATCTTGAAAATGCCTAAAGAAAGTTGTCATTTTTTAATGGTGAAGGGACTAGAGTCCGTGATGATGAAAACCATCTTATTAGCAAATTAAAAAATATTACATTGACATTGGTGACTGTGGTGACTGGTAGGGTCTGCAGCAGCGGGGTACCTTCCCCTGATTAGCTTGGTCACTTCCCACAAAGGGAGGCCAGACTGCAGCTTAGGCCCGCTCCCCAAGGGTAGCAGGGAGTGGGCCTAAGACGTCAGTAGGACAGCCCCTGAGGGCTCCCAATACGTGAGAGGGGACATGCTGGGCTGAGAGACCCCCCCCCTCAAGTTCACAAATTTTGTGCTCTGGGCCCCTAGTTTAAGATAATGATAAATAATAGCTGTATATTTTTCCTATCAAAGTTCTCAGAACCTTTGGAATAAAGATGGGAGGGTTCATGCATTCTAAATCAAGCAGTCCTACAGTAACTTCTGGCAATTATAGGATCTTTAAATAATCTTTTGTTTGATAAAAATGCTTAAAAATAATTTAATTGGTCTTAAATTTATGTTTACTTTTTAATACAAAATAACATTTGTCTGTGTGTTTGAATAGCTTCTATCAGCCATTTTTGCCTTATCATTTTGCATACACCCTATAGAAAGACTGCTACGTGGAGACAGGCATATGTTTAATTGACTATATGCCCGTAACATAACATAAGATTTCAGGTAATTAAAGATGCATAAGGTAAATTTAAAAACTTCCATTTATGTGTTATAATTTAGTTTGTAAGTTTCTGTAAGATCTTTACTGAATAACATATATGTGCACATAGCAGCCCATTGTCAATGTAATATTTTTAAGTTGCTAATAAGAAGGTAGATAGGTGACTACTGAGAGGAACAAAGGGAAAAGACTCATTAACAGGATAGAGGCAAGGTGACAGTAGGGCATCAAATACATAAGAACGAAAATATTTTTGTTAGGGATCCTCAATTAGCTTTCCCATAGCACTCCCCAGTGTTCGTTTGACTTCCTTTGAGGTCATTCTCGTACCTTCTGAGAAGCCAGTCTACGCAATCCTACCATGTCTGACCAAAGAGAAATGAGCATCCATTTAAAACATAATTTAATTTCCTCTTATTAAATACATTAGGGTAAAGGACAAAATTAACCTAATACCATTGATGCATTTGCAAGAACAGCCAACTATAAAATGAAGTAATTAAACTAGCAGTTTATAAATTTTTCTTTTTACAACCCTCCTGTTAAACTAATTTAAGCATCCTGCCTCCAGGAGCAGCTTAGAGAGGATACACTTTGAGTATTCCTAAATAGGTTATTATTTTAAATGGACTCCTTAAGAGTCACATGTGTGGCATTTGGTTAATCCATTACATTTGCAATTACAAACCAGTGCTTTTTATGGCAAGAAAATTATTTTATATGCTCCACAGCTGCACTTAGGATAGAAGACTCAGCCCATGACATTCCTCTTGAAAAACATTAATGGAAGCACTATCCTTGCCCAAGGGTGATTAAGTTTGTTAAATCACTTCTGATAGGTGACAGAAACAGTCTCTTTTAATCCTATTTCTCTGAAGGAATAAACATTGTATTCCACATGAACTTCCAGGAATAAGATTCCTTTAGCTTCTATTCTTAACCCAGGTGTCTGTTATAATGACCAATGCAGAATAGTTGAGCATTCAACCTATGAACTCCATTATACAGGTGCCTTACACAGCACTGATAGGATGAACTCTGAGCTAGGGTCACACTACATGTCTTATACCCAGATTTGAGTTACTAAATTGGCAATGGGGAAATCTCGTTTAGTTGTGTTTTAAAGCATAGTGCATAATATTTGACTTGATTCCAATCTATGTTCTGTTATTTACTAGCTCTATGACCTTGAAAAACTTAGATAATTTTCCTAAACTTTAGTTTCCTCATGGACAAAAATTGAAATAATAACTTTCTCCTTCATAGAATTAATGTGAAAAATGAATATGATGCTCAGTGTAAAATGCTTAGCACTAATGGTAAATCCAGCCCATAGTAAATATTCAATAAATAACTACCACTGCTATTATTATTTAAAAATGTACATAAGCCTCTCTACCCCCTACCTCAAAGAGGATTGGAGTGATCTTGGCTAGGATACTGGCTAGGGCCTCCTGACCGGAACTTAGAGTGAAAGAATTTCCACACAATGCCAAAAACAGAAAAGGTTGAGTCCTTAGAGAGTCTAAGGTAAGCTAGAGAAATCAAGACCAAAAAGAGGCATTGGCAGGTCCAAAAGGAAACAAAACCAAAAACTAGTTATAAAAGTTCAAGTTACACGGTTGGGGGGATTAGACTATTTCTGGGGTGAGGTAAGCAGAGGAGGATGCTTGGTCACTAGTAAGATATTATAATTTGCTTCCATTGGCCAACAGGACCTGGCAAGTGAGTCTGTCTGTCTGGCTCAAAGGTATAAGGTGATAGTGGACAAAGTGGCAGAGTGTGCCTAATCATTTGTTTATTTACTTTTAAGTGCCTATTAACTTCCAGGTATTGAACCTCATTCTAGAAATAAATAGGTCCAAAAAAGAGTTTTTGCCCTCAAGGATTTTAGAAAAAAGGGCAGACATCATATCTATAAAAAAAGAATAATTCTCAACTTCCTTGTTTAACTGACAGAACGAAAGATGAAGAGTAAGTCACATATATAAGTAACACATTTAGAAGGGCAGGTGTGAGGGGAGATAAAATGGACTATGTTTGGATATGTTGCGTATAACCTGCCTGTTGGTCATTCAGGACTTGTAAAGAGATAGCTGAATAACTGGAGCCTAGACAGGAGGCCCGAGTTTGTGGTCCTCCAGCATAGTGTGGGAGTTAGCGCCGAAGGATGGTGCATTGGTCTGCTCAGGCTGCCATAACCCAATACCCCAGATTAAATGGCTTAAAACAGCAGGAATTTATTTTCTCACAGTTCTGGAGGCTGGGAAGTCCAAGATGAACATGCTGGAACATTCCGTTTCTATCAAAAGTTCTGTTCCTGGCTTATAGATGTACTATGTCCTCATGAGGCCCTTTCTCAGAGTATATACATGGAAGAAGGGAGGGAGGGAGGGAGAGAAAGAGAAAGAGAGAGAGATATCTTTGGTGTCATTTCTTATAAGGACACTAATTCTATTAGATCAAAGTCCCACTCTTACGAACACATTTAACCTTATTACTACCTCAGATTGCCCTTCTCCAAATATAGTCACACTGGGTGTTAAATCTCCAACATCTGAATTTGGGGGGATACACATATTCAGTCCATAACGGATGGGATAAAATGGCCAAGTACAGTATAGAACATGAGACTCAAAGCTAAGTATAAAAACTTTGCTTAAAGGGTAGGTTGTAGAAGAGAAACTAGTAGAGGAACCATGAAACAATAGTTAGAGAGATAGGAGCAAACTCAGAAAGGAAGTGTTAAAATTGAGAGGAATTTCAAGTAGTTAATAATTAATTATATCAGTGTGACAGAAAGGTCAAGTAAGAATAAGGTAAGAGCTCTAACTGGTTTGGCTCAGTGGATAAAATGTTGGCCTATGGACTCAAGGGTCCCAGGTTTGATTCTGGTCAAGGGCATGTACCTTGGTTGTGGGCACAACCCCAGTAGGGGGTGTGCAGGAGGCAGCTGATCAATGTTTCTCACTCATCGATGTTTCTAACTCTCTATCCCTCTCCCTTCCTCTATGCAAAAAATAAATAAAATATATTTTTTAAAAAGAATAAAGAAGTACTCTATTGTCCTAGTCTTCACTTGATACTGAAAAAATGAAAAATGTTTATAAATCATTTTTAAAATGATAATAACTTTGAGTCTCATGTATAGAAGGAGCTGGGATGGATGTTAGTATAACAATGTAGAAGGCTTATTTTATTGAATAAAATAATATCAATGACAAATTTTGGCATTGTTTAAGCTACTGAAATATTCATATTTTGGAGTATTTGAAAAGGTCAACACAAAAACATCTTTTAGATTCATAATGCATTTTTTAGTACAGATACATTTATTATCTCAATCATTCTCAAAATATCTTACAACTAGGGGCCTGGTGCACTAAATTCGTGCACGGGGTGTGGGAGGAGGAGGGGATGGGGGGGGGCAGTCCCTCAGCCCAACCTGCATCCTCTCCAATATGGAGTTCTTGGGGACTCTCACAATCCAGGACCTCTGGTTCTTAACTGCTAACCTGCCAGCCTGCCCTACCCATTCTGCTTGCCTGCCTGCCTGATCCCCCTAACTTCCCTCCTCTGCCAGTCTGGTCACCCCTATTAACTTTCTTCTTTAATCTTATCCCCTTCACACACAATTGTATTTGACTTCTTTATTGGCTTCTCCCTCTCACACAATTTCTCTCCTTTATATAACACTTCCTACTGACTCATCATTTATAAACTTTTCTTTCCTCCTTATTTCCTACTTCAGTTTCATCATCATTCTTTCCATTTTTCTACTACCTTCCTTTTCTTCCCACATTTCTTCTTTCCTTTATCTTTACCCCTGCCCACCCTCCCCTTTTCCTTCCTTCCCACCTTAATTTTTTTCTTCACTTCCTCCCTCTGACCTGCTTTGCTCCCTCCCCAATTCCTTCCAAGGCTGCTCCCCACCCCTCGATTGCCACCTGGGAATCCATTGCAGGGCACGCGCGCGCGCGCGCACACACACACACACACACACACACACACGGAGGCCCGCCGATTGTGATCCATTCCAAGGCCGCAGCCGAGGGGCAGGCCGCCTGGCTGCTCCTGCCTTGCGACTGTGGCCACTGGCTGGCCCACGCTGCGGCCTGGATCGTGGAGTAGATGGGAAGGGCTTAGCCCCTCTATTCAGACTGAGGCCACAGGCTGGCGGCTGCAGCCACGGGCCAGCTCACTCCTCCTGCCCTGTGCTGCTGGGACTGTGGCCTCTGTCATCTTGGCTGGACTAATTTGCATACAATCACTTTGATTGGCTGGTGGGTGTGGCTTAGGCATCCCAAAGAAATGGTCAATTTTAATATTACACTTTTATTAGATTAGATGGAGATCTTCCTCCCAGCCATGTTTACAAATGAGAAAAACCGACTCATGTAAAGTGATTTTTCTAACATCATACAATATTTTTTAGAAGACCAAAGAGCCCTAGATGGTTTGGCTCAGTGGATAGAGCATTGACCCATGGACTGAAGAGTCTTGGGTTTGATTCTGGTCATGGGCATGTACCTCAGTTGCAGGCTCCATCCCCATGTGTGAGGCAACTAATCAATGTGTCTCTCTCACTTGAATGTCTCTCTCTCTCTCTCTCCCCCTCTCTCTCCCCCTCCCTCCCTCCCTCCCTCCCTTTCACTCTCTCTATTTAAAAAATTTAATGGAAAAATATCCTTGGGTGAGGATTAACAAAAAAATAAAAAAACAAACAAAAAAGAACAAATGTGTCCTGGCCACCAGGTGACTCAGTTAATTGGAGTGACATCCCTTATAGCAAAAGGTTTCATATTTGATCCAGATCAGTCAGGGCACATATGGAAGGCAACAAGGCAATCTATCTCTCTCTCTCTCTCTCTCTCTCTCTCTCTCTCTCTCTCTCATTCTCTCCCATTCTCTCCCTCTTCATCTTCCCTCTCTCTCAAAAACCAATAAAAACATATCCTCAGATGAGGGTTTATAATAAAGAGGAAAGGCAAAGGCAACAGTTACCTCACTTCACTCGACACGACATTTAAAGAGTGCCTATTTTGTCCAAGTACCAAGTATTGGAGTCACAGATGAATAAAATAAAGCTGCACTGAACCCTACCCACCACTCCCCCATATCCTTCCCGATCTTAGCCTTCATCTCTCTTGGATGTAAGTCTCCTTTCTGCAATGCTGGAAAAGCTGTAACACCACCTAACACCAATTATAATAGTTTCCTTGAAGGGTCCCTGTGAGTGAACATTATCACTCCAAATGGCAGATGTCTATTTGCAATCTGTTACCTGTTTTTGTGATCAGGAATTAACAATTTTAAGGTAGCTTTTCATATTACTCATGAGGCTTCCTGGCCTATCACCTAGTGTTTCTACTTTATTTGAGCTGCTTTTAAAATTAGATTATTAATGACATTGAATATAATTGGGGCCTGATAGTCATGGCTCCATGGTTCATGGTTCATTCACCCTTTCTATGCAGGGAGAGGGGAATGAAGTGGCCTTTGGGTATCATACATAATAAGAATTCTCCAAGTGGGGCCTCTGGATAAGGAGCATCAGCTACTGAATTAAATATTCTGGAGGTAGTGCCCAGTGATCTGTATTTTAATAAGCCTTCAGGAGCTACTAATGCTTGCTTAAATTTAAGAACCATTAGTACACAGCTGTAGAATTGTTTTCCTATACTATTTGGACAGAAATAGTGTTATGAATGACCCCAGCAAAAACACAATCCATCCATCAATGTAATGGTAAATTCAAACACATTTTTATTCACGTTATTACCACTGTCTCTTTATTTATTATCACCTTTATCCACACCAGCCCTTAAAATCTCTAATTTAATGTCAAAGGAAGCTCTCAGGACTGGTTCATGTCATGTGAGTAAATGCATACTCTATATTAATGGCATTGAAAGTTGAACTATGTGACATTCTGTTCCCCCTAATTCATCCTCCTCTTTATTGCTGTTTTTGGAAGTATTACATGTATTTATTGTCTCCTTGTGGTTAGAGTATTAAAGAAATATGCCCAAAGTGTTTATATTTATGCTATAAGTAATAAAGTAGTGAAGATTTTTTGAGTTCAAAACAGCACTTTTGTCTACATTTTAAAGTGAACTTTACATTATTTACATTTTAAGAACTGTATGTTATTTAATTCTTCTTACTATATTTTATTTTTTTCTAAAAGCAGCAGTTATTGCTATTATAGGAACTCTTGGTTAGTGAGTTTGGTTGGTTTTAGATAATTACTAGTCAAACATTTCTTTTTCCAAAATAATAATGGGTAAATCACAGAAAGTATTGCCTACAATGCTCCTAAAATATTTAAAATGAAGAGAAAGGAGAAACTGGCAAGATTTTTAACTTCCATCTTTAGCAAATATTACAAATGATATCTCTGTGGCCTAATATTGTCATCACAAACTAACTTGACAAACATTGTTCTCTCATACTCATCATTCTTCATCCTTGTGCAAGTATATATGTCTAGTCACAGGTTGAGTTCTAATTCTGGAGTTTCCTTATGTTTGTAAAGATAAATGTGATGGTTTTCTTTGATGAGGTTGACAAAGGCATAACTTTTGTTTCTTCATGTAGCCATTTTGTTTGTGTAAGTTTATTCCCTTCTGGTGACTGCTTAGTGCATAGACTGCAATCTGTACTAAATTACATCTATGGTTCCATCAAGGTATTTTAAAATTCTCTGGATGGGATACCTAGGTTACATAAAGAGCTGATGACAATTGCTAAGGAAATTTTGAAGTCTTGACTGTCAGTTGAAGGCCTGTTAGGAATCTATTCAAAGAGATAGAACAAACTGTGATGGAATCCATCCTTGGGTAAGTCACATGATAGGCCACATTCCATTCCCTCAAGAACTCTTTTAAAGAGATAAAATCTGAATTCAATTAATTTCAGCCTAATTAAATTATTCAGTATTGCAAGGGAAAGAGAGGATGGAATTGTCACAAAATGAGCATTAAAAACTGAGTTACATGAGGAACAAGAGGAACAGGAAGAGACTTATGGAAGTTTTAGGATAAAGATTTCTTTAGATCATCTGGTCTGACTCTCATTGCACAAATGAGGGGTCTGAGTGAAGGAGAAGTGAAGTGAACTGCTCACGGTCACTTGCCGGTAACGCAGACTGAGCCAATTGATCCTTAGCATCCAGATTCTCAATCCTTCCCACTACCCCACTGAGGTGAGAAGAGGTCAGAAAAATGCATGAAGAGGAGCCAGAAAATAAAATGTTATCCAGGAAATTAAGAAGACTTAGGGGATTGAATGAGGAAATAAAAACTAAGAATGGAAATTAGAAAAAATAGTTTACAATGGGATAAAAAAAATAGTTCAGGAGTTTCTGAAGACAGGAGTAAACAGTAATCAGCATTGAACAGTGCAAATACATACGTTTATTTAAAGACACCTTTCCCCTTTGCAAAGTACCTGGGAAAGCTGGAAATCATTATTTAGTGGAAGCTACAGCAGAGAGCTGTGGGGCAAAAGGCTTTTGGCAAAGGGAAAACATATAGGATATGATGACTGCAGGATAGAGCAGACTGGGTGGTTGCCAAGAAACCAGTGTCATTCCTAGTAGCCAGCCTGAGTGAGGAGGGGAAATGATTAAAGAGAAGAGGTGTGGGATGAGGTGCTGACAGGAGAGGCAGAACAGACATTTTTAGGTATATCCTACTCTTTGAGCCTTCTGGAGCCTTCCTGCCTTGAGTATTTCTAGCCCACTGTCCAAGCTCATTCTCTGATTGGCCATGGCATGCTACCTTATTTTGGAACATGCCAGAGCAGTCTCATCAAGGTTCTCTTCACATCCAGGCAGTGTTTTCTAACTGAATTCCCCACTCCTCACATTAGTAAGTATGTGAGCTGGTCATCTGGTACCCATGCCCGCAGACTGATTGGAATAAAATTAACTAGCTTGATTTATTCACACGTGCAAGCATAATAGAAAATACAGAATTCTGTATATACAGCATTCTGCATATACAGAAAATCAAAATAAATCAAATAACCACCAGATAAATATATTCTACAGTTTTCAAAGACACGTCAGCTTACAACTCAGTTTTGTTTTGCCAAAAATCAAGGATGGTAACTGAATCTTTAACAAAGAGCTCATAAATAGTTCTAATTGGCAGACTCTCTCTCTTTACAAATACTTATCAGTAGCTATCTCCTAGGAAGCAGGTTGAGTGAAATACTTGAGCACTTAGTAAATTACTTTAGCAGTTGCTTAACTCCCAGAGATATTATGGCTTGCTGTACAGAGCAAGTTGATAGAGAGTTAAGGATTAATGACTATTTTCTTTCAACTACTATCATTATCATAATGAGTTTAAGAATTAAGTCCACTGGCACTCTGCTAGGAATCATCCAAAAAGTATTCTTCTGTAGGAGCCCATCCACATGTTCAGAAGAAAATAATATGGACGGTTCTGTGTTCTTAAAATCCTCTTGAAATTCTTTTCTATAGCCTAAAAGAATAAGTAGCACACATTTGTTCAGGTAACAGTTTTGAACCAAGTGTTGTCTGGTTAATGAAACTTCTATCCTAGCCATACCTCCAGGATAAGGAAGGGCTTGGTTGAATGAACTGCGTTGGTATGCCAGCGTTTCCTTTCACTACACTGAGAACAGGGCATTTTTATTTTTTTGTAAATTTATATTTTGATAAAAACAGATGTTAATAATAATTCCTAACAATTAGATGATTTTTTAAAATTATGATTTAATTTTGAAATCTGGAAAGTTGTTTCTTTTCCAGTCAAATGTGTTTTCACTGCTGTTTGGCTTGGTCTACACTTCAATGCTGCAATGAGCATCCAGAGGACCCAGATTAGAGAAATGATCTCATAATCCTCAGCTGGACTCATACTAGCTTCTAGCCCACAAAAACACTTCATTGTTTTACTAAATTCTGGAAGTTCCACTTTCAAAATTTATATATTAACTACATAAGTGGCTAAAATTAGAAGATGCATATAACCAGTGCTTTTCCTTCAAAATATATTATGCAAAAGTGAAAAAAGCTGAAGAAATCAACTCTTCATTAGCAGTTATTTGCTCTTTGTATGTCAAACTCCTTCTCTTCCTCTTTCTCCTCTCTTCCTGTAAAAATTAAATAAAGCACAATTTTTCTTACTTATACACTGTTTCATAAGAAGTAAAGCATTAAGTCCTCTGTATTTCCTGAGTTTAAATGACCTAAATGGCATCTTCATTAAAATTTTACCAAAATGTTACCATTAAACATGGATGGGTAAGGAAATCTCTTGGCTCTTTTGAATCCAAACTAATGTTAGACAACTAAACCAATAAGAGTGCTGCCCAGGCCCTAGCCAGTTTTGCTCAGTGGATAGTGTGCCGACTCATGGACTGAAGGGTCCTGGGTTCTCGTTCATTAAGGGCACAGACCTCAGTTGCAGGCTCAGTCCCTCGTCCTGGTCAGGGCATGTGAGGGAGACAACGGATTGCTGTGTCTCTCTCGCACTGATGTTCCTCTCTCTGTGTTGCTCCCTCTCCCTTCCACTCTCTTTAAAAACCAATGGAAAAATATCCTCCAGTGACCTTAACAATAAATAAATAAATAATATAGTGCTCATGTACTATTTGCTCATACTAATAAGATTTCACATGGATCCATTTTTATTCTCTTGTCTTCAATATACATGGTAAGAAAATCCAAGAGAGAAAATAGAGAGGAGAAAAAAAATCACATTTGGCAGGAAAATGTCATAACTCTATAGAAGTGATGAACAGAAATATTAATAATTGGTGATAGTGAAAATCATCTGCTAAATTTTACTCCCTTGGGGTAAAGCTAATTGAAAGCCAAAATGTATACAACTGGTCATTTGATTGTCCCTTTATATAGACAGATGGATGACACTTTCCTGATGCTGGAATTTTCTCATCCATTTAAAATCAGTTTTACCCAAGATTTTATGCTATTAATTACATATTTTCTAATTTTCTATTTAGACCCTTTTAAAGATTTTTTTTTCATTTTAATGGGTATAGTTTTTCAAACTTTCTTCCTGAAGTCTTCTGCAGCAAAGAACTATATCCAGACTTTAACTTTTATATAAGACATATGCTTCTCCTTCTGGCTCTCCCCCATCCTTTTACACATGTGTAAGTCATAGAATTAGAAGTAATTTCAAGTGGTTCTTGTCTAGACTGTAGGTGGACATTGCTTGTAGAGATAGCACAGGAAGCAAAGACCTAGAATAATAAGACTAAAAATAAATGTCAGACACCATAGAAGGAGCATACCCAGAGAGTAAATGAAAGAACATGTTTCTGCAGTCAGGTAGCAGCGTGGAGTCAGGATGATATCAAAGATGAGGCAAAACCAAGGGAAAACTAGACAGGCAAGCAGGAGTTAGTTGCTCCTGTTATTCTATGAAATGCATAAGTCAGTTGTCTCCTGCAATTGACTTTTGAGAGCAAGGACTTTGACTATTTAGAGTAGTACTTCTATAATATGCTTTATATGATTGGACACAATAGGAACTCAATAAATATTGAATGGATAAATGATTGAATAAGGTAGGAGCCAAGTATAGGTATAGCCTGTCAACCATAAAAGTAAACCAGTATACTAAACAAGGACATAGTCTATTTATTATAAGGTGTTCAAAAGGTAGATTCTATAATGTCTAAATCTCAGCAGTGAAGATTTTCTAATTCAGTTGATAACCTATGAAAGTTTAGACACTGAAAATGGAGCTGAAAATGGAGGTTACTCTTTGCCAATGGTTTCCATGCATGGTGGGATAAGAGTGGGGCTCTCCATAGCCACATAAACCTCATGGAAGTAGTAATGACTTTTATAGGATTCTAAGCTAGTTGGAAGCAGGAACTGTATTTTTTAATAAACCTTGTACAGTAAACATTTGTTAATGCAGCTACTGGTGTGTCTTCAAATTTTTTCTGTTTTATTTCAAGAAAAACTACTGATCTTGGCAGAATTTTTCTGATTCTAGGAGGCATGGCTAAAAACCTGCATTAAATCTTGGGGCTCCTGGAAAGGACACCAGAAAAGCCCAGGCAAGTTGCTTCAGTAACTCCTCACCTAGTCTGAGCATTTCTTATAATTACCAAACCACACTTTCCTAAAATTCTATATTATTTCCAAAGTAGCATAGTACCAAACATGGAACAAGTAGGACTATAGGTCTGGAAGGCATGGTTTTACATTTATTCTTCCTCCAAAATTCAAACACCAAAGCAATGTCAGTTTTATGAATACAAACATGACTTTATCTGAGGCAAAGATGGAAGAATGGGAAATGAGTCTGGATAATTATGTAATTGACATTTAATTAGTCAAATATTTACACTATTATGTATACCTTCTTTTAAATATTGACTCAATCCAAATTAGATAATGCTTATAGAAGACATTCCAGGTGTTTTCAGATGAATAAGAATTTTTAAAATATAAGTTCAGTAATTTTTGTGTTGACAAAATGCATTCTCATTTTTATTTTAGGTTACTTTTTTCTAAAAATTTTAAATTCAAATTATATTAAAGAGTAATTATATAGAGAAATTTCAATGTAATTAGGTGACACCAAGGATACAGTGTTAATTTCATTAGGTATGATAATAGAATTACAATTACATAAAACATTTAACATATTTTGAATAAATATGCATTAAAGTATGCAGTGGTAAAATAACATACTTTATTTATAGGGATTTTGTTTAAAATATTTCAGAAAAAATTGGAGGAAGAATAGACAAAGCAATAGAGCAAAATTATGAAAGCCAATGAATCTGTTTGATGATTTTTATGAGGATTTGCTTTATTTTTTTCTTTACATTTGTGTGTTTAAATTTTTTATGATAGTTTATTTTTTACTAGAGACCTGGTGCACTCGGGGTGGGGGGGGGGGGTCCCTCAGCCAGGCCTGTACCTTCTCCCAGTCTGGGACTCTTAGGGGGATGTCTACCTGCTGGCTTAGGCCCGGTCCCTGGGGGATCAGGCCTAAGCTGGCAGTCAGACATCCCTCTGGCAGCCCGGGAACTCTCAGGGGATGTGCACTTGCCAGCAGGGAGCCAGATGTTGGACATCCTTAGCACTGCTGAGGAGGCGGGAGAGGCTCCCACCACCACTGCTGTGCTGACAGCCGTCAGCCTGGCTTGTGGCTGAGCAGAGCTCCCCCTGTGGGAGCACACTGACCACCAGGGGCATCTGCCCTGTGGTGGTCAGTGTGTGTCATAGTGACCAGTCATTCCCAGTTGTTGTGCTGTTAGGGTCAATTTGCATGTTACCTTTTTATTATATAGGATAGAGGCCTGGTGCATAGTGGGGACCAGCTGGTTTGCCCTGGAGGATGTCCCGGATCAGGGTGGGGTTCCTGCTGGGGTGCCTGGCCAGCCTGGGTGAGGGCTGAGGGATGTTTTTGGCTGGCCACAGCTCCTTCAGGGTGGAGATCCCTGCTGGGGTGCCTGGCCAGCCTGAGTGAGGGGCTGATGGTCATTTTTGGACTGTCCATGCCCATGGGCTGGAAGCAGGCATCCGGGATTTATTTAATTTCTATAGTTGAAACTTTGTAGCCTTGAGTGGAGCTCAGGGCTGGCAGGGCAGGTGGGAAGCTTGGCTTCCTCCATCACTGGGGGCAATGCAAGCCTCCTGCTCACTCCAGCTCTGTGGCTGCAGCCATCTTTGTGGTGGAGTGATGGTTAATTTGCATATTACTCTTTTATTAGATAGGATTATGAAATTAAAGTCATATGATAGTCATAATAGTTTAATTGCTCACACAAAGTCCAGTATATGGCACAAAGTAGATTTTTTGTTTTTTGTGCATGTATTGAATAAAGTAATGAAAGATGGACTGATTCAAATTATAAACACTTTACAGTACTGATTTAATAAATTCAAGTATTATAAAATGTTTTCCAATGTTAGCTTAGTAAATATATATAATTTATGTTTTTCTTTCTTAGTTCTTCAAACATACTAGTTTGATTCAAAACTCTTAATTTTTTTCTAATTCACTGATATACTGAAATTCAGCTAATCTTGGGCAAACAACTTGCAAAAGTATGAAAGATCATGAAATGTATGGGAGTCTGGAAGAGTTCTAATCAGAAGGCAGTGTTAAGTCTTTACAGTGTGGCTTCACTGTAAAATATTGTGAATTCCTAAAATATGACATTTGTCCAAATAAAACATACGTATCCAAAACTTTCAAAAAATCAAATGAGATCTTTTTTATGATCCTTGCATTCGTGTTCCTACACTAACAGGTATAATTTTTAACTCATGATATAAATATTTTCTGGCAAAGTCATCATAAATCTGTTTTGTAAGAAATGAGATAAAAGTAAATAATAAAATAAGTATGCTGGCCAGCTAAGTTTGATATGTGGTAATTAAGTATTCCAGAACCACTGTCCAATTTTCATGTTTTCCTCCCATGATCATGTTCTTCTTATGCAATTTAACAACTCTTCTGACCTGTATTATCAAGGAAGGAAACTTTCCTCTCGGAGGTGACCCCTGTCCTGCTCAGTGGATTAAATGATTGTGTGGTTACAGTCCATTGGCTTTGATCCTGGGATGCAAATGTTCTCCTCTGCTCTGCACAGTCTCTCTCTATCTTGGACTCTAATCCTTTTTAGCAGCAAACACTCTCACAGTGAGGATGTCACAATGATTTAGGAAAAGCATATTTTACTGAAATAAGAAGCCCAGTAGTGTAGCTGGAACTGATAAAAATCCATCAGCAAGCTGACAGATTGCTTTTTATGTGAGATTGGCCTTTAGGTCTTTCAGAGGAAAAAAACTTCTATCCACAATGAAAGCCAGTGCATTGTCATAAAACTGTGATCCCCCAACAGCAAGAAAACATTTTTTTTCCAAGCAGAAAGTTATATAATTATAAATGAATGAATGATCCAGACTCATATAGGTCCTCTCATAGAATATTCCATTTACTTCCCTTGATCATTCATTCACTCATTTATGTGTGTGTGTGTGTGTGTGTGTGTTTATGGGCAGTGAACTATCTTAACTAATAAAAGCATAATATTGAAATTAACTGTTTCTCCGGGACGGGGTAAGCCACGCCCATCAGCCAATCAGAGCGGCTGTATGCAAATTAGCCCAGCCAAGATGGCAGCGCGTGCACAGAGAGGCTTGCCTCCCTGTGTCCACCGCCGCCATCTGTTGCGTTCCTACAGGCCACACGGGAGGGGCAGGGTGGGGGGGGCCAGGAGAAGCGAGCTACCTGCCGCCCCGCACCTCTGCCAGCCCCCAAAGCAACCCATGGCGGCCTGGAAGTAGATTCCTGATCGAGGGGGCACGGGCACACATGCCTCCATGAGTGCCCATGCCCCCACCATGGATTTCAGGCAGCAGGGCAGCCAGGGCCTGGGGGAGCAAGCCAGCCCAGGCCCCCAGGCTGCCCGGCGGCCTGGAAGTAGAACCATCCCCCCATCCCTCCCCCCACTCCTCGCGATGGATTCCAAGTGGCTGGGCAGCCTCGAGAGTTCCGCCCCTGAGTCTGAGGCCTGGAAATCGGTGCAATCGGGGCACACAGCACACACGGAGGTGTGCCCTTCGTGTGTGCTGTGTGCCTCAATGGATTCCAGGGTCCCAAACTGTGAGAGAGCACAGGCCGGGATTAAGTACCCCCCCACCCCCACCAAGTGCACAAATTTTTGTGCACCGGGCCCCTAGTATTATATACTGGGAATAAAAAAAAAGCAAGAGAGATGCTGCCTCTGCCCTCATAGAATAGAATTTACATTAAATTGGTGGATTATGACAAGCAATCAATTATCAAGCAAAAGGGAGGTACAGAGAGGTATAGTTCACTGTCACTGTTCACTGTCCTCCTGTCCACTTACCCATTGGGCTCCATTAAGAATAGGACCAAAATGGAAAGCAATGTGATATTTTCCAGGTGATCATGATCAGGGGACACCTTCTACCTTTGCACTTCTATTGCAGGAGAATTGACTGGTAGGATAAATAGCATCAAGGAGATGTAGTTTTATAATCAGGAACCAAAGCAATGACCTAATCATTCACAGGAGATATGGTTTAGTGCCAGGACGAAAGCATGGAAGAAGTTATAAAGAGACACAAAAGGTGGTTAGATTGGTCATATATTATCAGCAAATGCAGATATAGTTAAAATACTATCTAAGTTAAAATTGGGTAGTTGATTGATATTCATTCTGGTACCTGATCCCTAAACTGTTCCTGGGCACATTCTCATCCCCATTCCCATCCTAGGAAAGTTCCTTTCTACCTTCATATTCTGTTCTCCAACTTGTCCATCGGGGAGTCACAGTACAAGACACTATTACCACTTATCGGTCATTATTTCTGTGTGTGCTCTGCCTTATTTTGTTCTATAATAAAGATATCATCTCCAAAAGAGAAAGGAACAACTTGATGAGTGTAATGGTATCTTTTCCACGTATTTCATGATTCATTGATCCTCCATGTTTCCTGTGAATCATCCTGTCATATATTTCCCTATCGTCAAAAAGATATTGTCAATTGATCAGAAACCTGACCCATGCATAATAGTTTTCAGGTAAAAAGTAGATATTTGGGGTTAGTAAGGGAGGAGAGGAGAGAAGAGGAACAGGAAGTGGAATGAAACAAAAACTTAGATAACATAGATCCTAGAAAGTTTTAAGTTATTTTTGCCAAATTCAAATCTGTTATCACAAAGAAAATTAGAAATCTAAACAGCTCATATAATAAAATGTATTATTTGTAATATTTCATGTAATATAAGGATGTTGCTTGCCTACGTGAGGAAATGAGGAGAAAGAATTTATAAAATCACACATTGATGTAGGTCTGTAGTTACGAGTCTGTTTCTACTACTAGTTTTTTGTGAGTTCTTGAAATAATCCCTTAACATCTTTGGTCTACGATGACCTCGTTTATAAAATGAGGGTAATAACAATTCTGAGGAATACGGGGGAAATAACTTAAATAATAATTTTTCTGAAAATACCTTTGGGAAATACTTAAGCAAAAATTATAAATGGAGGACTTTAGTAAAAGAGAAAATCTTGACGAATTAGAAAGGGAAATTTGATTAGCTTACTATGTCTATTAGAGAAGATTTATTTATTCATTTTTCAGGTAGTTTAGTTTTGTTTGCAAAAATAAAGCACAAATGAATGTGAGGGACAGAATCCTGATAAGATCACTTTAGAAATGGAGGTGGAGGCACTTGATAGCCTGACACCAGTCTTCTGAACGTACTAGCTCTGGCTCCCCTAGGTGGAGGCTTGTAAAGATTTGCCAGTGACATTAGCAGGCAGGGCTGTGTGCGAGCCTCCTGCGAGTTTTTCCCTCAATAATGATCTCACAGCTCTCCCACAGTGAGAAAACACTTTGGAACCCTACACTCTGCTCCACAAACAGAGGAAAACTTTCTGGGGAATAGGATGCCATCTTTTCGCTCATTTCCTGAACGAGAGAAGAAAACCAAAGTGCTGCAGGCAGCAGTTTGTGTTCTTTTTGTCTAAACTCAGTTTTCACTCATTCAGAGGCGATGATGAGACAGTTCAGCCACGTTTCTATGCTCTACCCACATTTACATAGAAGTAAGCTTGTCAATTTTATTTTGTTTGAAAGCCCAGAAGGCCAAGAGCAACATGTTCCCACAGACCCTTGTCTTGTTAGAGATGCATGGGCTTACCTGAAAGACAACCGAGCTTTCAGACTCTATTTGCGTTGGCCAGACACTGCAAGTCTAACCATTACACGAAGTCATGTTTTCAGGAGGTTTTTAAAGCAGATTCTTCAAACTACAACATAACATCTGCTGCTCTAGCCCCAAATATATGCTAATGACTGTTAAAGAGATTTCTGCCTGAGCCAGATGCAGTTCTGACGATTAAGCTCATCTGCACATGTCTTATATGCAGCCCGTTTTCTACAGAGAGCTCTCAGCCACTCTGATGAGTGACTGAAGCTTAATGCAATACTGTGCTGCAGTGATGCCATTTGCCAGCATGGTAAATCTTATTAAAAAATACAATTAAGTCAGTTTCCTGAAAATTTAAGTTGTTTTTTCCCCATCACAACCAATCTTAGAGGTAGCCATCCTATCAGTTATTGTATACTTCAGTCAGTTTTTTCATCTTCTCTTTAGTTTAGGACTAATAGCAATCGTTCCTCAAAGGGAAGGATCCTCAAGAAGATTAAACAAAAGTAATTCACAGTTTGCTGAGAAGTTTGCGGCTGCTTCATGTAAGTTATGAGAAAATATTTTGAAAACAGGAAATGGCATTATAGTCATTCTTAAAACAGATAGACTCTCCAATAACATGTGCACAATAGCCTACACGGGAGAACTATGGATGGGACCTCGTTTTGTTTTCATTTAGGAGGACTTGTTGTTTCATGTCATTTGGATCTTATTTGAGACTTCATGCTGTTTGGGTTCTCATCTGTTCATTTAACAAGAATTCATTACGTACCTACTACTGTCAGGCATAAATGGGAATAAATAATGAAAAAAGAAAGTCACTACTGTATTCTCCAGGAGTTTGCAATTCTATTTATATAGAAAAAGGCACAAAAACAAAACAATGATGAAAAATAAGACAATAGAGAAATATGCAGAGTCTTGTGGTAACAGACAGGAGATAATGTCGTTGATAAAATCATTTGCTGTAAGTGTCCTCTTATATTAGTACAGTTTTAAAAAATAACAACTACTACCTCTAATGGCTTTCCGAAGTGCCTCAATTGTGTATGAATCATGCCCTTGCTGTGAAAATCAGGCCCACCCTCCAGACTATAAATGAGAAAAGGAGTAAGACCAGAAATGTACTCCAGATTTGATCTGCGATTCATGAGGATGTTGGGTATCTGAAAATTGCCTTCACTCATAGAAGAACCCATATAAAGATGGCTCACAGATAAACCCATCTAAAGCATTTTCAGAATTGACCAGATAAAGAACTTGGAGACATATCACTGATGAGTCATTTGATACAACGGAGCCTGCATCAGTCAGGAAAGAAAAGGGGCTTATGTTCGGGAGTGGAGATAAAACATCCTAATAACTGTAAACTCTGTCCTGTTGTGTAATTGGTGAGGTGTGACAGGGAGATGCTTTGGCAACACTGACATCCAGTTTTCCTCTAAACATGGCTGATTTGGGAGAACCATGCTGTACACTGGGTTCCTAGACTAGAAAGAAAACAAAATAGACAAAAGGGAAGGAGTTAGCTGGATGCTGTAGTGATTACCAGTTTAATTTTCTGTCTGAGTTAGATTCTGAGAGCAACACCATGAGAGAATTTTCTCTCCTTGTCATTCTTAAAGGGTTTACATTTGGGCTTAAGCCAGCAGCAGAGAATCAGGCAGCTTGTGTTATTTACAGAGAATAGTTGCTGGTTTATTTTCCAAACAACTGACTAACATCCTGTAGAAGACAACATTTGTAAAACAACTTGCAAGTAAGAAACTCCTTGTACACAGGATATTTTTGCTGTTTGGTTTTAATTGTCTCTGCCTAAATGTTTCAGGAAGTATCTCTAGCTAAAATTACATCTGTTTTATATATACCTACCTTATTTCTTTTGGGGATATACGTAAATGTGTGATTTAAGAACACCTGTAGAGTTAAGTTAGGGCCCCTTTTGTGGCAGGTCAGAGAATGTTTTCCATTCTTTTTGCCCCTATTCTGAAATACAGTTATAAATCAGCTAGGATACATCAGGTCAGGGGGAAAAAGCAGATTAAGCGCACATTGTAACAAGCCAACCTCCCAACCATAAGCCCAAATGTTTGGAAGGGCTTCAAAGTGTCCCCTGCAGTCTTTGACCAAAGCCTGGCAGCTCCAGTGAGGAGCTCAGTAATGGGCACAAAGACTGCCAGATGCCTGGCGCGCCAATGCCAGCGAAAGTGAGCTGGCAGAAAGACCAGCCAGCACACTGACAGTGCCAAGCCATGCAGGCCAGCTTGGTGGGAGGCAGGGAATGGTTTCCAAGGGAGCGAGATTGTTTTGAATCCCTTGCTATAGTGTTATCCTGAGCCTTGCCCTTTGTGATTGTATGTGGGTTGTTTCCATCCTCCATCGGTTATTCCTAGGTTAGAGAGCCAGAGAATGGGAAGTGACTTATTTCCAAAGAGGGTGGGGACAGGCCCTGACATGAGAGTGAGGCAACCATATCAATCGGGGTCGACGAGTCCACGTCTTTAAATGATGCACCCCAGAAGAGATAAGGTGTACGATGCACTGAAATCTAGCAGCTAGTAATGAAGTATGTTTAAGAAGCAATTTAAGAAGTGAGAGCCAACCTTTCCACTTATTTCAGTTAATTTCTTTATTCTTCATTCTCTGCCTTCTGTTTCCAAATGTTCTTGCACTATTTCCTGGGACAGGGCAGTCTCTGTGTCTAACTGAATGGAATAGTAAATCATAGTAGTAGTAATAGTAGCAGTAATTTATTAAGCAGCTGCTATATTCAAGGTTCTAATCATTATGTCCACCATGCAAAGTAGATATCATGATTCCTGTTTTACACATTAGCATCTCCAAGAGATTGGAATTTAAAAGAGATACAGACACTGGTGTGGCTCAGTAGTTGAATATCAACCTATGAACCAGGAGGTCACCGTTCAATTCCTGGTCAGGGCACATGCCTGGGTTGCA
>PVJC01003490.1:0-70095 GCA_004026665.1 Murina feae
AATTTATTGATTTTAGAGAATAAGGGAGATAGAAAGAGCGAGAAACATCAATTTGTTGCTCCACTTATTTATGCATTCACTGGTTGATTCTTGTATGTGCCCCAACTGGGGAGTCAAATCTGCAACCTTGGTGTCTTAGAACAGATGTAATTGAAATTGAAATTAAGAATCTAATAGAGAAAAATAAATTTAAAAAATAAAAGTTGCTCATGCATATCCACATTTGTGCACATACACCCACTTCCATTCCTTCTGTTTCTCTTTATCTCTCTGCCCAATCCTGCCTCTCTCTCTCCCCCATTATTTTTTAATCTCTCTGATTCTTTCATTTCTTTCTCTGCCTTCCATTTCTTTTCTTCTACCTCTCCTTCTGACATCTACTCTTTCTCTAGCACTTCCCTCCACAGCCCTCCCCCAGCTTCCTTAACTCATGTGGGAACACACACACACACACACACACACACACAATTTTATTTTATACCACATATTTTTACTGTATTTTCTTTGTTTAGATATGTTTAGATCCACAAATACTTGCCATTGTGTTACAATTGCCAACAGAAATCAGTACAGTAATGTGCTGCACAGGTGTGCAGCCTATGAACCATAGACTGTACTACAGAGTCAAGGTGTGTAGTGGACAATACCATCCAGCTGTGTGTGAGTGCCTCTGTGATGTGTGCGTGATGAGAAAATCATCTAACAACACATTTCTCAAAACATATCCCCGTTGTTAAGCAATGCACTACTAGGCTGAAAAGGAGACACAACTTCTACAAATGTTAAGCCACTTATTCTATTTTATTCAGAAACTAGAGGCCCGGTGCACAAAAATTTGTGCAATCAGGGGGGTGCCTCAGCCCAGCCTGTGCCCTCTTGCAGCCTGGGACCCCTCAGGGGATGGCCAGCCAGGGTGAGTGAGGGCCATTTTCAGGCTGCCCACAGTCCCTTCAGGGTTTGGGTCCCTACTGGGGTTCCTGGCCAGCCTGGGTGAAGGGTTGAAGGCCATTTTCAGGCTGCCCACAGCTCTCATTGACCCAAGGTCCCAGTGAGGCTGGCTGGAATCAGGTTTTTGGGGTTTATTTATCTTCTATAATTGAAACTTTGTTGCCTTGATTGGAGGCCTAGGCAGGCAACGAAGCCTCCTGTTTGCTTCAGCTCCATTGCTTCTATAATTGAAACATTGTTTCCTTGAGCAGAGGCCCAGCCGGCCTAGGCAGGCAGTTTTCTCCATCACTGGTGAAATGAAAGCCTCCTGTTTGCTCTAGCTCTGTGGCTGCCGGCCTCCATCTTGGTTGGGTTAATTTGCATACATCCACTCTGATTGGCTGGTGGGCATGGGTTGGCTGGTGGGCGTGGCTTAGGTGTAAGGGAGTGAGGGTCAATTTGCATATTATTCTTTTATTAGATTAGATAGGAATAGGCTTACTTCATCAACACTTCTTACTTTTCATGTGTAGATACATTATGGACACATTATTAGTTAGATTAAAATAATAAAATTTAAAGTTTGTGTACCTGCATTTGCCATAGTGGAGATAATAAATGGTTGCCTCAGCGTTTTTTTTGCAACGATTGATAATATGCAACCTTCAGAGACCTGGAACTGTCAGGAAGTTACTGCCTCTAAGCCTCTGCTAAGGCAGTCACTGAAAGAATGATCCTACTTCACAAATAAATCAGAACCAGAGCCACAGCTCTGAGTAATTCATGTTCTTCATCTCCGTGGGATCCATCCTCTCCTCTGCCCACCACACGTGGATGTTTAGCTTGTCAGGCTTCCTTCTGTGCATCTTCATGGAGGAGCAGGGCCTGGGCTGCCCTGCAGCTGGGGGGATGTAAGGATCACAGGTGAAGATGCACTTATGGAAAAGACCACTTTGCTCCTACATCAAATAACCATATATATGTGGAACTAATTGTATTGCAACATGATTTAATAACATTTTCAAGTTAACACAATTAACTAACAGTCATTTGCATTTGCTTCAAATGTGATGTTTTCTTTTAAATATAACATATAACACCAATCTAACTTACCAATTTAATTTTTGAAAATAAAAAAATAGCACAGCAATTTAGCAATGCGGCATTTGCCCTGGGTGAGAGAACACCTTTTGTACTTCCCTTTATGATGAATAATAAACTTGGTGACAGACCAGGAGGGACAATGCATCTGTGAAATTACGCGATGTTTTGAAAGAATTAAAACTCTTGAGCTAAGCTGTTATAGTTACAGACAACTGGCAGTTTAGCTTAAGCAATGCTAAGTATCTCTTCTACATGGGCGTCTCTTCTGCACACACTAGGTGTCCTACGGTCACCGGCTTCTCTAATTAAATATTCAGCTTTGTTAATGGAGTGCTAGAATCCTGGTGCAGATTGGGTCCTACTTACTTTCGAGTTCTGTTCAAATCTCGGTGGGTAATGGGACGATCTGACCCATCTGGTAGGCTTTCCCCACAAGCTGGGGCTGCTGGTGGTGCAGTTCAGTTGTGTGGTTCCCGAGGAAATTACTTGAAAATGAGAGTCTGGAATTAAACCAACACCAAATTGTCAACATTCAGCACCAGAACCATCATGTGGGTGGGCTGGAGGGGCGATGGCTGCCTCTGACCAAATGATCATGGGGAGGGCGGACACTACTGACCCATTTAGGCCTCACCTAAGTGACCCTCTTTACCGATGCGAGAATGGGATCCACGCGAGATGCAACCAGACAGCCGAGGAGGAATGCTGTGGGAGACGCCTCAGCCCCAGGCTGACGCACTGTTATTTACCGCATCACAATGTACTAACACGAGGTCCACGCCGCGTACACACAGGTGGAAGTGTGAGCGTGAGGGCCATTGCAGCCGTGAATTTTCCTAGCGAACTACAATTACAGAGCCGTGCTGCGTAGTGCGAGGCAGATTCATAGCTGAAGAATTCTTGAAGGAATGCCTACAATTACACCTGTGCCTCATTAGCTAAATTGATATTTGCCACATTGGAGGGAGAGCAAAACAGACTTGAAAGGTTCTTCCATTAAATTCCAAAAAGAGCACAGAAAACATTAGTTAGACTTGGGGGCAGGGGGTGGGATGGGGATTCCAAGTTCTCCCATGTAGTATAAAGCAGAAGAACAAAGGCACAGACTAGCTGGAACCCAGGAGCCTGTCATTCTGTTATGGTCACAGGTGTGCCCTTTCTATGCAGGTGAACAAGTGACTGTGCAGAGTAGTGACAAGAGAGTGGGGGTACTGACCCACTGGGCCCTGACCTCCTACGCTCTGTTCTGACTGGGCTGAGACTGATTTCCCCGTTGGAGTGGCTGGGCACTGCCCTGTGTCCCTGTCCCTGGGGCTCTGCCCACTCGGTGCCTCTCTCCCCTGTGCCCTTGGGGAGATGCCAGATGTGCTTCTTGTGAGCTCTACTGCTGAGGGTTGTGCAGGTTGGAGGTGACAGAGAGCCTCTTGGGCCTCTTGGCATCTCCCTCAAGGCCAAGACTGTGGTCTGCCCATGTGGGACTCAGAAACTCATGAAATTAATGTTTTGTGTTCCTGACCCACTGCCGTGGGGCATGTAATTTTGAATTTAAACAGATGTGTATTAGATGATCTTTGCACGTCAATTTAATGAGCATTGTTGAAGCCAGGATTGGGGCCACCTTGGCTCTCCATGCTTTCGGCAGTCTGGTTTTCATGAATTGTTGGAGGCCACCCCGTCATACAAATCTCTCTAGATACCAGTACCTATGTTTTGCCCTGTGTTAGAACGCGCCTTATCTTCCCGCATCTCAACATCTCAAAGTCCACTTGGGTTTGGTGTAGTGCGTTAAAGTGCATTTTCTGCAGAACTCGGGGACCCTTTTATTCTGAGGTATTTGCTTCCTTTAGGGTGGCACCTCTTAATCTTTTGGGTTTTACATTGAACATTTCTAGGCTCCCCCTGGGACAGTAGTTTCACGTGGGATAGCCTGATGGCAAATGACACATGCTACTGTGAGCCCAGCAACACCGTTAGCTCAGACTGTGGCTTATTAGTCACAATAGCATTTACGCACCAGCCGTGTGCTGTCATCTCACTGCTGAAGCACACAGACAATGACATCCCTCCTCGCACACAGTACCGCTTCTCTCCCAGCCCGCCAGGATGCAGATGGCCCTGTGCTCTGCATTTTATGGCCTTGCAGCCATGCGTCTACATTTGGAACAAAGAATAAGGAAGTCATGTGAAGAAGAGTTCGTAGAAAACAGAACGTTAAGGCATCAGTATTTATAAACCTTTTAAAACCCCTAAGAAAATTAGAGCAAACAGGCGAGGAGGAGCACAGATCTCTCCACCTGGAGCGCTCAGATCCGAGGTCTGAGCTGCGGCAGCCCCACCAGACTCCATGTGTTTGCATGCAGTCGCAGGTGGGGACAGTGTGGGGAGGTTGGGATGCGGCCACGGACCAAGGTGGCTATAAAATCACCTCGTTGTCGTCTCTGCAGTAACAATTCAAATCAATCACTTAGTAAATCTTTCTCAATACAACTCCAAGTGGAAGGAGATAAGAGAAAGTAGAATCACAAACGGGAAAATGGAAACAAAACCAACGTTCATCGATCCTATGAGAAAAGAAATGTGTCAGGAGTTAGGTGGGATGTAAACATGGATTAGAATGAGGAATCCAGGATATCTTAAAGAATAAAACAATCCTGTCATACACATCTGCCTTTTGGTGAAGGCCTGTACTATGCCAGGTGCTGGGCTAAGCATGATCTATGTATCAACTCTTTTAACCCTGATAATGACCCTGTGTTATTGAAGCCATGGCACAAGCTACTGTGGGCCACTCAGTACTTCTCCAGCATTTGCTCATTCTAAGGTCAGAAGTTTACTCATTGCTGCCATCCTGCAAGGTGGACAAATACATTCGAGGACAAATGTATGTGCCCAGTCTTAATACTATTACTCTGGTAGAGGATGCTTCTGGGTAAAAGCCAAACCTGAAGATCTAAGGAGGTATAACTAGGTGAGCCTGAAGGGTGGGACATGGAATCTATCTTATGAGGTGTGTGGGACTCAGTCTTCATATCTGTGCAGTGAATCTCTACCTGCTGAGTTCTTGGTATGAAGAAGGGAAAAACAAAACAAAATGATGCTGGCAATGAATGACCCAGAGAGTAAAGGAATGATGAGAATTTACATCAATTGTTAGCCATCTGAAACTTGTTTGGGGGATGCTGAGGGAAACAAACAACCTTTTTAAAGCATTAGCAAGTCATTATTTGTGGATTTCTAATTTGTTCTCAAATTGTGAGGAAAAATCCTGCATCTCCACTGAAAAAGAGGGAGCTGCAGCTTATATCAACTTCTCTGCCTTACTTTCCATTCTCATCTGAGAATGAAAAGGGCAAAGGAATTTCCTGGCTCGAAACTGATAAAAGAACACATAAACAGAATCATCTGGAAACTTCAACGTTAGCTACGTCCTTTTGACATTTTTGACCGTGTGGACAAAATTCACTGTCAAAAATGTCCCAGTCTTTTCAACATTTACAAAAACCAGAGTACCTGGTCAACGTCCAAAACTTCCCGCAGGAAGCAAGGTCTTACACTTTGATAGCAGAATGGAAAGCACGCGTTTCTAAGAGTGATCTCGCTGTTGGAAGTTGGAGAATGTGGCTTGCTAGTTCACCCCTCTCCTCTGTGTGCACGTTTGCAGACATAAGTCCCGGGTGTTTCCGGAAGGCAGTGCCTGGTGTGTGGGATGCTCAGGGATGGACCTGAGGGTAGTCCCTGCAGCGCAGAGACCCATTCTTCCCTCTGACCGCAGCCCAGACACAAGACTGACAGCTGGACTCCATCACTTAGATTAATGGGTTAAAACTTGACATCTTTTTAGTATTTTAGGTTTATTTTCTTTATCAGCGTAACTTTCATGTCCAGAGTGCTCTTGCAACAATATTCTTTTAAAAGTACACTTGTCAGGGTCTGTTTGCTGCCAGCTACCTTGACGGTGACTTCGGCCATGCTTGTGGTTTACCTTTTGATCTTAAGAAGGCAGCAGATGGGGCCAGTAATAAATCCCGATTATTAGGAAAGGAGCCGATAGCTTGGGAAGGCAGAAATAAAAGTCGGGCAGTTTCACACTGTGATTCTGGTTGTCTGTTGTGACAGGGAGTTGTGAGCCCTTTGGGACGGGTGGGGTGGTGGTCATGGGCGACTCAGACAGCTGCATTGCCCCCTCCTTCCTTCTCCCATCCCTCTTTTCCTCTCTCTCCTGCTTTCTTCCCTGCTTGGTTCCACACTGGACAAGTGGCCAACATTTTCTCTATTGTAAAGATTCACCTAAGAACGGTTGTGCTGTGTGATCTGGGCAAACCCCACAAGCTCTCTGTACTTCATGCCTATTAACATTTCCTAACAGTCAGAAATAGCATGTGAATACATTGGGCTCTTTTGATTAATGTGACATCATCATTATTATTACTGCATTTGTGTGAAACCCAAGTGCGTCCTGAAATAGCTCCAACAGCAGGAGCAGGGCTATGGTGCCTCTGGCTCAGGAGATAGTGGTCCTGGTAAGAAGCTTTGGGTGCCAGCATGCACACAGGGTACTTGTTTTAAAAATATTTAGATATAAACAAGAAATTATACATATAAGGTTAGGGCTACAATTCATATTAATTTACAAATTTTGAAGTTTAATAATAATTTTATAAAATTTCAAAAACCTCTTTTAAATTTTCTCAGCAAAAGGACAATAGGTGACAAAAGCATTAAGAAGCATCATTGTTGTCACATTATTGTTCCAAAGAAGATTCCAGGTTGACTTGACTTAATAGAAAAATGTAGGCTGTGTCCTTTCTCATTTGAAACTTGTATTAAAAGGATTTCCAAAAACACTATATTTTTAAAGGATTTGAAAATTCATGAAATAAATATTGCTTTTGCAGAAGCTTTTTTTTTTCACTGTTGAATACCTTACTAAGCTAAGCTAACATTTTTTAAATATACATATATGTACTAGAGGCCCAGTGCACGGAATTTGTGCATGGGGGTGGGGGTCCCCTCAGCCTAGCCTGCACCCTCTCCAATCTGGGACTTCTTGGGGGATGTCTGACTGCCTGTTTATGTCCCATCTTGGGGATTGGGCCTCAACCAGCAGTTGGACATCTCTCTCACAATCCAGGACAGCTGGCTCCTAACCACTTGCCTGCCTGCCTGCCTGCCCGATTGCCCTTAACTGCCCGCCCCCTCCCCCCCCCTCGGCAGCCTGATCACTCCTAACCACCTCTGCCTGCCAGGCTGATCACCCCCAAATGCCCCACTTGCTGGCCTGGTCGCCTCTAACTGCCCTCCCTCCCCCACTGGGCTGGTCACCCCTAATTGCCCCTCCAATGGCCTGGTTGTCCCTTACTGCCACCCCCTGTGTTGACCTGGTCACTCCCAACTGTCCCCTGCCAGCCTCATTGCCCCTCACTACTCCCCCTGCTGGCATGGTCACCCTCAACTGCCCCCTGCTGGCCTGGCTGCCTCCAACTGTCCCCCTGCCAGCCTGATTGCCCCCAACTGTCCCCCCTGCTGGCCTGGTTGCCCCACACAGCCTGCTGTTCAGTCATTGGTCGTTCCTCACTAACCTCCCGGCTGGCCTCGTTGCCCTGCACAGACTGCTGTTTGGTCGTCCGTCCTTTTGTTTTGGTCATGAAGGCCCCTCACTTTTTATATATTAGGATTTATTTCAGAGAGGAAGGGAGAAGGAGAGAGAGATAGAAACATCAATGAAGAGAGAGACTCATTGATTGGCTGCCTCGTGCACACCCCTTACTGGGGATTGAGCCTGCAACCCAGGCTTGTGCCCTTGACTGGAATTGACCTTGGGACCTTCAGTCCGTAGGCCAATGGTCTATCCACTGAGCCAAACCAGCTAGGGCTAAGCTAACATTTTTGATGTTACATTTATGAAGCTATTTTCATGTTTAGCTCATAGTTTCTGTCAGTGAGAATCCCAGCATCTGATAAAATCCAGGCATTGCCAGGAGCACAGCTAATGCACTAACAGGTGCACAAAGGCACTGAGCTTGGGCTACAGTGACCAAGGATGCATTTATTACATTTTTCTATTGAAGTGATGAATATATCCCCAGGGCAAGAGAATACTATTTTGCAAGTATAGACTGAAACCATATATCAAAAAACCCCTCCTTGTCACCAAATTAGAGTTATTTTTCCTGCTTAATAGAAAGTTAACTTCCAGGCAAAAAATTTAACAAATTGAATGTTATGTTCAGTGTCAACATTATCCTGTCATTGCTTTGCCACACTGTTCCTTTCCCAATGCTGAGAGGTGGCAGGGGATTGCATTGCTTCATTGATGACCACAGCACGCAGGTCTGTTCTAAGACCTTATGTGGATATTAATATAATGCATCAGTAAACGTGACTGAACCAAGGAACGATGTCACAACGATGCTTCATAAGTTAATCACAGGCAGAAACTGTCCCTCTGACACAGGAGAAGTGGGTTCTACAAGTAAATCATGCAAACAGAACATTTGGTTATTTATTAAATGTGTGTGAGATGGACGTTTTAATTGGATATTGGTGCAACATAAACACACGGGTCTCCTTTATCAGGGTCGAGTTGCATAAATTATGTCAATTCTGGTAGAAATTAGGAGCTCACTGGTTTGTACAAAGGGTGTGTGTTTGTGCATTGTGCAAGTGTGTGAGTGTGTGTTTGTGTGTGTGTGTTTTAATTGTGTTTGCCTTTTGTGTAAATACCCAGTGGTTTTATTTTATTTTTTAACATATTCAGGTATTTTTTTTTCCTTTTGCAGAAACAAAAATAACAAACAACCCAAGGGCTAATGTGCTAATTATCAGTGTCTGTGCAAGCCTCCCCAGCGCATCTCTCCATATCCCCTGGAAAAATTCTGACACATTATAAACTGTTTGAATTAGCGTGAATCGGTAGACGATAAATGGGTGCCAGCCCAGTAGTAGAAGAGTGTGATGCATAATGAGTGACTTAGCAATGCCAGAGCAACCGGGAGCATTATCAGTTCAGTCCAACCCAGGCGCGTCCGCATCCTTAGAACATGGAAGGCATACTCATGGATGACTCAGAAATGATGGGGAAAATAAGGTATGTCCTCAGCTCCCTTGTCTAACATGTCCACACATGTGTGCACATGTGTGTGCATGTAATCCAAAAAGAATGTGTGAATAAACAGAGACGACAAATAGTACAGAGAAGTAATGTTTCTTTCTTTATTTTTTTACTTTTTAAAAAAATATTATTTTTGTTGAGAGTGTTATAGATGTCTCCTGTTTTTCCCTCTTTGCCCCCTGCCACCCAACTCCCATCCCACACCAGGCCTTCACCTCACTATTGTCTGTGTCCATGGGCTATGCATATACGCATATTACATCAACTCTGAGTGTTTAGGAGTTGTATTCACGACTAATACACACACATGGTCAGCTACAGCTACTTATAATAAAAAACCTCCCTTGTCTAAATAGAAAAATTAGCACATAAATACATACTAATATTAATAAAATACCTACCTTTCTTAAAATTTTGTTGTTCTTCAAAATTTAAACTTTCTAACTGGAAACGAAAGCTTTCTATCAGATAGTTGTTATTTTTTATGCCCTACAATTTCATGGTGCTTGTATTGTGCAGGAGTGCTTTCAAGAACATGAGGGAGACTTTACCTTGCTTAGGTGACCCCCACAATCACCAGATCTCAATCCAATTGAGCATTTGTGGGACAAAGTTAAAAGAGCCATCAGGCAGCTGGTTCCACAACCATCAAATCTCATAGAACTGGACAGTGCTATTCAGCAGGCATGGGGTCAGATTCCTCACCTCACCTTTCAACATCTCGTGGAGTCAGTGCCAAGAAGGGTCACTGCAGTGTTGAAGTCAAAAGGTGGCCCGATGTACTGATGGATGGTCATAATAATCTGGCCACTCAGTGTGTGTGTGTGTGTGTGTGTGTGTGTGTGTGTGTGTGTATAATATATATATATATATATGCAATTTTTCAAAGTGCCCCAAACTAGAACATAGGCAGTCTGATGGGCATAAATTACAGATAGTCTATTTTTTTATACTATTGACAGGGGACATGGGCAGAGTTCCCACGGTGGCTGGTGTATGGCACCACAGCCTCGAAGGCAGATAATGGAAGTGGCAGGAGGACACTTCAGTTTCTACATTTACATAATTATGTGGGTGTCAGCGCTTTCCTTTTTGTTGCCCTAAACTCTGCATTATCATTAGTTCTGACAAATCACAGGCCGTTTCCTCATATTTCTGAAGTTTTGAGTATTAGCAGCATGTCCCCCGTGCGTGTGAACTGAGCGCAGTGGTGACAGTCACAACAAGGAGCAGGACGAGGGGGCACATCACCTTCACTTCCCAATGAGATGGTGCAGCTCAGAGGGGCAGCAGAGGCTGTTCCATCCGGAATTGTGGGATGGGGCCTGGCTGTGAGCACTCATGGAGGACAAGCTCACTGGTGATTTCAGTGAGAAAACTGGAGGCGCCCATTAGGAATTCAAGCCGTGAGGATGATGACTATCACTTCTATTGGAGTAAACTTAGGAAAGTGCTAATATTCTGATATATTTCTGACTGTCTCAGTGAAAGTAGCTGTTTCCTGAGGTTCAACTTAATACTTTACAAAATTCACATCTCATCACTGCCGGTTTTTATGTCTAAAAAATTTCAGCATCCAGCACTGTTTCCATAGTTAGGGACATTGCGGCTGCCAACTTTGCAGAGAGGAGAGGGGACAGAGTTTCTACCGTGAGCTGAGCGTGTGACACGAGTGACACACAGCCATCCAGAACAGCCTCCTACTTTCTAGCTTGGGATTTAAGCGCTATGATCTATGATCCCTGCGCTAAGTCCTGAAAATGCTCAGAGAGGAAGGAGTGGCTCACAGGGAAAGAAGTGAATGAGAACAACGCACTGTCATGTGGTCTGAGGTGCCCAGTGGGTCATTCAGCTGCAGGGACTCAGACCAGGAGCCCCGGATCCAACAGTAGCTGTGAAATGCAAGGCCACCTGGGGTCACCAGGGCGATGGCATGAGAGGAAAGTGCAGTGGATTCAGAATGAAATGTTGGGGACCCATGCAGACAGGTGCCTCATATGGGGCAGAGTAGGGGCTGGATGCATTATTTATATCTTTCACTGTCCAAGTTTTTAATAAATTTCCTCCATAATAGAGAGTTCTTGATTTTAAACAGCAAAAGGAAATGTGATGGAAGTATCTGACACGTTTCTCTTCTCTCTTAGACAGGGTAGCTACAGAACCTCGTAAGTATTTACAAAGATTTAAGCACAGATAGGACATTCAGATGACTCAGTTGCCTAGTTCAGAGGATCTCAGAGTCTCAGCAGATCCAGAGCCGATTTACCCTGCAGACAGGTGACTGGTGGGGTGAATCCGTTCCTCAGGTACCTGGACCTGAGCCGGATCCATGTGCTCCATGCACCTGAGTCAGAAAATGTCCTCTGAGTAGGGAGGCCTATTGCGGTGATTTTGCCCGAGATAATGTATCTGAATCATCTGAATTCTAAGAGGAAAATAAGCGACTTGGTAACAATTGTTAGGAGAGCCCAAGACGCCCGCAGACCTTTGAGTCTCAAAGGAACACTGTGCCCACTGCTTGTGCAGCTAAATCGCACTTTATCATACTTACATCTTCTTAAGTGCTTTCCGTATTGACCGATTGATTTCAAACTCATTTTATGGAAATCTTGCTGTTTAATTAGATGGCTTCCCAGTACCTGACAGTCATGCTTTTCATTAATAACAAGTGCTGGCGTGGGCAGAGAAGAGGCCGCTATAAGTTCTAAAAGGCCACTTCATAGACAGTCGATCAAAAGCAGAGACAGCCCATCTCTGAGGCCCTGGGACCGCACGCATGGCCACCTCATCAATTAGGAGCAAATGGCCAAGGAAGGATGTATTCTTAGCATCTAAGTAAATAATGGAGACGGATAAATGAAATTTACTAAATCAAGATGAAATCCATTTCTGAGCTTGTGTCAGCCTCACTCTCGATCGGAGGAGGGGAATGAATTGATTAACCAATTGCAACGCAGGAGCAAAGGGCTCCATGGAGTCCTTAGATGCTAGTTAATGCGTGTTGGAGAAGGACAGGACAAGAGCAACGTCCTCTCTGGATATCACTCAAGTTATTTCTGCTGGCTGACTGATTGATCTCTCTTTCAGCCTTTTTTTTCTTTCACTGTATGCTAAAAGTCCATGTGGATGAAAGTTCAAGGTTTTCTTAAAATTCCCTAAGAAATCTCAAAGATAATCTTTGATTGGCTTAAAATAAAAGGTCTTCTCCTCCCACAATGCTCCAGTTTCGCACCCATATTTTATATGTGGACACATGTGCATAGTTCTTGGCTGCCTTGGCAAGGAATCCCAATAGGAGGCACAGGAGACTGAATTTGGCTCACACGCCATCAAATCAGGCCCAAGGCCGGCACTTGGCAAAGACAGGAGATCGAGGGCTGGCCACCAGGAAGAAGCAGGCATTGGAAGCTTGCCGACTTAGCCTCTGTTTGTACCGTTCAAGTTCATGGTGCTTTGCTCGGGTTTCCATTCAGCTGGATTCCTCACCTGTCCCACAGGGAACGGAAAATGGTTAGAGTCACCACTCTGCACTTCTCCAGGGAAGGGTTCGCAGTCATCATGAAGATAAGTCAGCTGGGCCTTCCCTGGTCACTGAAATGTCCTGCCTTAGAAGTTCTGCTGAGGCATGAACACAAAGTCAGTCAAAGCCGATTTGCAGTTCAGTAAAGGTCAGGTCCTGGACGCTGGGAGCATGTATGGCTGTCACAGGATACCTGTTTCCTCCAACGCCAAGCACATGTATGCTTTCCCTTCCCTCAGCCCCTCAGGAAGCCCAGCTTTAATAGGGAGCCCAGTGGCTCAGGGAGGCTGTCTGGTGTCCCTGGAGCAGAGGTAGAGCCCAGAGGACTCCATTAATTCCCACCGCCTTGCCTCTGCTCTCATTATTGCTTTTACAGTTTTCATTATTATTGCTGATTTATTGCACAATCACCATTGTTTCCCAGATCAGAGGGGAGGGGTGGGCGGAAGTAGGAATCCCCCTGAGTCCCTGTTGCAAGGCTCGCTTTGCTCAGGATGTCAGAGTGGCTGGCACAGGCCCTGTGCCCAAGAAGACAGTAACCCAATCTTGCCAGCCTGAGTGCAGGGGCCCGTGTTCTAGAAAAGTGATGGGCAGCAGGAGAGGATGCTGGTTAAATGCATGAGGTCAGTGCAGACATATTCTTCATATCCCTGTCCTCTCACTGACTAGCTGGGCGACCCTGGATGACATAACTTCTAGAAATTTTAGTTTCAAGTCAACAAAGGCAAGATTAGAACATCATTTAGGTCATCGATGGGACCATTAAGTCCAATAATGACCTTGGGGTTCAGTACACACCCAGGCAGTCTTCCCTTCCTTCTAAGTTGCTTTTCCATTTTCATAGTGAGCACTGGCTGTTGACCAGAACCTGCAGCTAAAGAGGATCCTACACCTTCCCTGGGAGGCAGTAAGGACAGCACAGACCTCACTGCAAAATTAAAGCTTGTCTTTACTGCAGGTCCCACCCATGTTCTTGACTTTTGGCAACATGAGGTCATACATGTTTGTGCCATAAGTCCATGCCTCCAATTACGTACATAGCAAGTGCCCTGGGACCTGTGCTAATACAGATACCCAGGTATTTGTCTTAAAACACCTTCACTTCTGAGAAGCAAATTAGTGAAAATACAGAGTTTAAGATGAATCATTTTTTAAAACATCATTTTAAACAAAGAATACACCTTTCTACATCCTAGGTGGTGCCTCTAGAAAACAATTTAACCCTTTAATAACACCGCTGTGGGTACTACTTTAACAACACTGCTGTGGGTACTACTTTTATGCCCAAATATAAAAGAAATATGCCTCTTGCCATTTTTAATGCTCCATGAGAAGGCTGCTGACATGAAAGGCAAAGGGAAAGATGGTTTTCAACTAATTGGACGTCAGAGGAGAGCCTTCTCAGAAGGTGCAAATGTAAAAATCAAAGAATACTAATGGAGGAAGGAAACATCTGTGACTTTTATGAATAGATGTGGCCTTAGGCAGCCCACAGGGGCACTTACTCAGTTTACCTCCATGTGTCTGAGGCAGGTGGAAAGGCCTGTAATGCAAGTAGCCCCTTCTGCCCTCACAGGGGCACACTTGGGTACCCACGGGCTATGGCAGGGATGGACCGCTTTCCAGGACCCAGAGGACCGTGTGACGATGTCACATGCTAACGCCCATCACCAGGTTGCCCCCCGTTTATTAAACATTTTAACCAGAGAGGAACATTAAAGGGGCCTTCAGATTGGGAACACAATCGAAAAACCTCTAAGAAAGGAAATATCTTATTAATTCATTAAGTCAAACTGCTTGTATCTACACTTGTATGACTAGAATTATGGTTCATTAACTTCATTTCTTTATATGAGTTAATTAGCTCAGAGGAGGCCAGAAATTAATTACCAGCTTATATAGTTTGTGCAGAATGGCGTTCTGTTTATTTAGTTTCTCCTATTAACTTTTAATCCCTTCAAACAATAAAAGAGGTAATTAGTATTTTATAAACAAAAATGAATGCAACAAAGGCAAATAATTTCCCAAATCCCGAAGCTCCCGTGAGGACCCCGAGAGCCACGGAGGGAGGCTGCAGACCTGCTCAGTGTTAACTGTGAGGCGGAGGCACTGGGTGGTCCTGAGGCAGCAGCCCACCTCCCATCGTCAGAGGAGGGACATTCAGAAATACCTCGTGGAGCCGAAACTCCAGCCTCCCAACAAACGTCCTGCTGTGTGAAATGACTTGCCCACATGTTCAAGGACAGTCCTGTAAACTCTCTCCAAAGACGTAAGAAGAGACACTTACATGAAACAAAGGCACAAGGACTCGGCTTAAAACGCTAATGCTCTTTAGCATCTATTTACCCTGTTGGCATCCAGATTTAAAGTAATGGGTCAGCTCATTGTATTCCCTGGAATATATGAATTCATAGAATTGCCTGATACACATGGCACAGGATACGGTATCTATTAGAATGATGACAAAGGTAAAATTTTGTCATAAATGAAGTTGATCATTCTGAAGGAGTAAATGTATGGGTGTTACCAGAATAAACTGACAAAACAAAGCATGCTGGTCTTTTCAGCATAAGGCGTTTACTGAATTTGTAATCCTATCTAATAAAAGAGTAATATGCAAATTGACCATCACAAGATGGCTTCCCCCATGTGGTCAAAGATGGCCAGCAAGGGAGAGCAGTTAGGAGAGACCCAGGCCTGCAGGGGGGGACAGTTGGGGGGGGCAGGCTTGCAGGAGAGGGCAGTTGGGGGGGACCAGGCCTGCAGGGGAGGACAGTTGGGGGAGACCAGGCTGGCAGAAGAGGGCAATTGAGGGGACCATCCTGGCAGGAGGAGGGCAGTTAGGGGGCAATTAGGCCAGCACAGGAGCAGTTAGGCATTCATCAGGCTGGCAGAGGAGTGGTTAGGGGCAATCAGCAGGCAAGAGGTCGGGAGCCAGCAGTCCTGGATTGTGAAAGGGATGTCCGACTGCCTGGGCAGTCGGACATCCCTCAAGGGGTCCCAGATTGGAAAGTGTGCAGGTTGGGCTGAGGGACACCCCTCCCACCTCCCACTCCCACTCCATGCATGAATTTCGTGCACTGGGCCTGTAGTTATTACATAATTCTGAAACTTCCAGGGGTGTTTTCATGTATGTAAGCTGAGCCTCTTTCTAGCAAGACACTTTATGAATTATAGGAGTTATTTAATCAATGTATTTTGTTAGCATAACATTAATATTAATTAAATGTTCATTAAAAAAACTAGTTCTTTAACAGCCTAAAACCAGGGGCTGCAAACAGAGCAGCCAGCTCCTCTGCACAGCAGGTGGCTGCCTCTTGCGAAGCTCCCACCAGACACACGGACATTAGTGGGGAACGTCCTCCAAGTTCTTTAACACATGATTTCCTTCAAAATAGTAACTTGAACCGAAAAGGTCCACTGAGTGGGATTCCCCAGTGCTGACTGTGGTCCGTTCTCCATCCCAGAGGTGGGCTCCACTGGCTGCAGGTCGTTTCCCGCCCTGCAGGGGGCAGCGAGGAAATTGTCTGCCAAGTCCTCCAGACCTATGAACAACGCCAGAGAGAAACACACATGCAACCGTTGAAGGGCAGCGTTAGCCCAGGTGAAGAGGTAGGGCTTCCCGCTCTGCTGGAAAAGTCCCCTAAGAAAGGGGTTCAAGATATCAGTGGATGAGCTGAGTTCCTGTCAATCCCCAGATTGAAACGTGGTGCCCGGCACCAGCTATGTGGGGAGCATCAGATTCTCTGTTAGAAGATTTCAACCTGCGAAAAGAGGGATTTCTCCTCCTGGGCCGTCTTGGCCCGCACCAGGTCCCCACAGGAATCACAGCCACAGGACCTGCGAGGACAGACTGGATGGGCCAGGGATACACCTGTGACTGCCAGCGCCGTGCCCCATGAACACCAGGCCTAGTGAAGATGTCAGGAGGGCGTGTGGGCTGTGCTTGCGTCTTGGGAGAGGCAGACAAAGACTTCAAGCGGGGGAGGGGGTATGGAAGGGGGGGTGTTTGGCGGGTGGCATCCCTGGACAGTAAAAAGGCGCGGATGCTACCCACGCAGAGGAAGAGCAGTTCCCATTGCATCTCTAAGCTGCCTGCACCCGCCCCATCAAGGCATGTGGATGAGCACATGTCCTGCGGCAGCCGCTCAGGTACCGTGACAGATCCTGTGTTTGCACCCTCATCACCCTGGGCCTCAATTTCTTCTTAAAGGTGTTTTCTTCACTTTTGAGGCTTAAGGTCTCTGGGGCCCAGCATCCTCTTGGCTGTCTGTCTGTGGTCCTGGCTCAGAGGCAGCGCCTCTGTGCGGGGGCAGCTTTCTGCGGCCACTCAGCCCCCCACGCCCCCTCTTACTTATGCTTCTGACTGAGAAGGGTGTTTCTGCTATTTCTAGAATATACCAATCCTCCCATAAAGGTGTCCACGCGTCCCTTGGAGGCCAGGTCCCCGGTGCACTCACAGCCTTTTCTCTTGTCTGGATATTTCCAGGCAGAACAAGAACCAAAGAGAACAAAGGAAAAAAGAAAACGAGGGGTCCATCTTCTCCCACTCAACATGAAATGTTTCCTAGAACCACCTCCTAGCAGAGCGGGTTTTATTCCTGAAGGAGACGGAGCACGTCAGCCCCTGAGCACGTCAGCCCCTGGTTATCTCACTTTCCAAGGTGAAAACATTTTTAATTCAAAGACCCCTGTCCAGGGGAGTTGATACCAATAAGGCCATATTGATGCAGGTGTATTTTAATTGGATTCCATCTAAAGTCACTGTAATTTGTTGGTAAATAATACATTTATATTTTTTGTTATAAGTACTGAGATTTTCCCCCAAATACCCCTAGCACACAGAGTGGGCCCTGAATAGAGAGGAATTAATCCTGTGGGTGCTGGGATTCGCCCAGATTTCCTGGTGGGGGGGAGGAGAGCTGCCTTATAGCGCTGATCCCTCACCCCCACCCCTCACCATGGTGTGGAACCCTCTGAGTGTGCTCAATGCTGGTGGAAACTATGTATGCAAACTCACCAGCAAGTGACCTCACAAAATAGGAACAATGTCCCAAGGCCTGCACCTGGAACCGGTGGCACATAGTGGGGTGTTCTAGCAGAAGTTCTGAGTCCCCCACAGAGACTTCTTATACCAATGACACCCTCAGTCCCTGCACTAGGCAGGTCTCCAAGTCGCTTCTTGGTCCCCCTACCCCACCCCACCCACCCCAGACTGTCCTGCAAGCACATCTCTCAGCCAAGTCAGCACAACCATTTCCTTTGTTCCCACAGGGCACATGTGGGCGGGTCCCAGAGTCACCAAATGAGGGCTACAGAGCAACACAGGTGATTCCTGGATGGTGAGTCCCCGAGTGGCCTCATCTGCCTGCTGGGGTCACCCAGAGTCCTGTGTTCCTTAAAGTCTAGTTTCTCTGGCGATCAGGAGAAAATGCTATTCTTATGGACACTTCTTCAGCAAATGGTTAGTCTACCTGCTTTGACTTTTGAAAACAGCTGTGGTTTCCGGAGATAATAAAGATGTTTAGAGCGATGGTAAACATGCCAACTTTTCTCTCCACCCTAAGATTGCAAAAGAATATTTTCTTAGGAATTTAGAAAGGCCAGCAAGGCAGCGAGCGTAAGTCACTGTGATCGTCATTCTCATTGAGCCCTTTCTTGCTGACATGAAGCTTTCATTTCTCCTACAAGGTCCCCCAGCAGCCAATGTGAGGAAGAAGGTGGAAAACACGTTCCAGGTGAGGAGGCATCCAGATTGAAACAGTTCAGTTGTTACGGAATTTTACTTCCTCCCAAGACTTACGGAAATGTCCCCGTCCATAACAGTGTCCATAACAGTGCATTATTGTGCCGGGAAATCTGCAGCTCTGAACTCTGATGTTGTATTTCTCTCAGTTGTTATATGGATCACCCTGTCCCTCACATTGGCAAGTTTGTTTCTGTCATTGACTTAATTCTATCTTACTTTTCTATGCTCCGCCTGTGGTGGGCAGATTATTGGCTTCCTAGGATGTTCACGCCCTGAACCCTGGAGGCTGTAACTAGGTTCTGTCTCACGGCAAGGAAGGAGGGAGGTGAAGACTGAATCAGGTGGCTCATTAACTGACCTTAAAATAAAGAGATTGGCCTGGATCACCTAGGTGGTCCGAAGTGACTTGGAGAAGGAAGTCCAGTTGTTAGAGAGATGAGAGTAAGGAGAACAGAACCTATCATTACTGGCTTTGTGGATGGAGTAGGGGGCCACATGCCACGGAATGAGGGACCTCTAAAACTGGAAAACAGGGAAGAGGTCCACCTGGAGGCCTCAGAAGGACCAGCCCTGAGGACACCTGGACCTCAGCTTGGTGAGATCTCTGCTGGGCTGCTAAGCTCTGGGACTGATGTAGGAGTGTGTGCTGTTGTAAATCACTGAGCCTGCGGTGTTTTGTTACAGCAGCATGCTGCCTCTGTCACTGACTTCTTGGAACTGCAGGTCCTTTCTCCTGCCCTAGTGTTTCCAGCTTCATCCTTTGAATGCACCCTGCATATATTTAGGTTAAAATATAACCTAAATTTAGGTTAAAATTTAGGTTTAAAATACTGCAAGATCTTTAGTGACTTCTCTCAGTTGCTTGTGTGCAGTAAAAATATCTTACTTTGTTATATAAGAGTGTTTCTGCTTTATTTTATTCAACATTAATGCCCACCTGAGTCCTCTACACACTCAGTCCTTTACACCATCTACCCACACTCCTTGGACAAGTCCGGCCCTGGGACTCATGCCCCCCAGTAACTGGCTCACCTGTACTGTTCCAGTTTGTCAGTCCACACCTAGACCTGCTCTGCTTCAGTGAGACATACTCTACCCAACGTGTGAGCCCAGTGGTGGCTTCTTGTGGGCAATATAAACAAACAACTACCCCACATTATGGCAGGAGTTTGGGGGATGGACATAGTGGGCAGAAACAACTCTTCTAGGGTAGTCCAATTGCACTGCTATTAAGGATAAGTCAAGTCAGTGACTCAAAAATTACAACTTCAGTAAATGTGTTCTGCATCATGTGGTGACCACAAGTCTAAAAATGTCATTTAACCAAACGCATTTGTTTTACGTTATTTCACTGTTTAACTTTGCCACGTCACATGTACACTTAGCTTTATGTACACGCAGATACACAGCACAGCAATAACTACAGATGTTTTTATCTGACCCCTTCCCATGGTGGGTTGTGCCCAGAGGGCCTCAGCTCCCTTTGTATGAACCATGAACGCTTCCGTCATCACGATGTACTGGTGTTGGAGGTCCCTACCTGCGAGTGAGGCAGCGGTCTCACACTCACTCCTCCCTGAGCTCATTCTCTTCATCACCTGCAGACTCTATTGAGCGTGGCCAGGAGGGGACAGGAGCAAACAAGGACAGTGCACCGGGGGAGTACGCAGCCGCGTCTCCAAGGCTTTGCATGGAACAAATTGAGTCACATCTATTTCTCATCCATTATTTAGGGGTGATTGGCCAGGCTTGGCCACTATAGATTTGATAATCATTCAGATGTCCATATTTAATATGGAACATAAATTCCTCATTTGGGTGTCAATGGCTTGTCACCGCAGAAGAACAGTGTGCACACGGAGAGGTGATGTATGGATCCGCAGAAATATTGGACGTAGATAAATATATAAGAGGGAGATAATATTAAATCTGTCTGCGCCTGCCTGCCAGTGAGCCTCCGCCGCAGACCGGACAGCCCCCGTCAACGCCGCGATGCTCCGCAGCTGTAGCCGAGGAAGATTGGCCTGCTCGCTGGAGACGAGGCGCGGCAGATGGCTCTCTGCAGGCTAACAAATATATCACCCCTGATAACGGATGACAAATGTTGTTCCATATTGTGTCAGACAAAACCAGGGCTCGTGTAAAACAAGTGCTACAGCTGGGATAGGATATTTTAACACAGTTACCTAAGGAGAAGGCACACAGACCACCACTCGCTCAGAAGGGACATGAGTACCCAGCGGCGAGGCGTTGTTCCCCACTGGCCTGGCGGAGGGCAGCTCAGAAAGCGCTGGGATGGGCAAGGTTCTGCCAGGGTCGCCCCCACCTCCCAGCGGCCACTTGCCCACGTTTGCAATCAGTTTCCAATTAGTCACCATATCGTTTCTGTGGGCACCGAACAGCACAGACAGAAGATGCTCCACGGCCGCTTGGGGAGGGACACGAAGATGGCAAAGGAGGGTATGATGGGAAGAGCTCCCGCTTTCTTTGACCTGGCAGTCTCCTGGCAGCCAGCTAGATTTATGAGCGACCGAGAGTTAAATATCACTGGGAGAGGACAGCCTCCACATGCTCCCTGTTATGAAGTATTACACCAGGTTAATTAGCAAACGTAGCGGTTACAGGCTGCCATTTTATTCCGGTCATTTCTCTCTTGATGCTGAGCTAACGTCACGTCCTCCACCGAATCTCGCAGGGTTGGGGAAATAGTAATGTCTCCCTCTTGATCCATTTGTGTATTAATGCTACGTCTCTTCTCTCTTTCTTCCCTGCAAAAACAAATTCTCTTCTGTAACCTTCACGACCAACACGCTCCCAGGCAAGTCAGCAATCATGCGTTTGGAATCTTATTTGAATTCCTTGCTTCTCTCTGGACAGGGACATTGACGCTGGACGGTCCACCATCTCCTTTGCCAAGTAAGATGCAGATCACGCAGGTGGAAACCTGCACCACTTTCTGGCTTCGTGAATTTGCCCTTACCTCCCAGCCTCGCGGGACTCCGCGTCCCAGGCCCCGATTTCCCCAGGCCCTTCCCCAGCGTGAGGCTGGGTAGCAGTTGTTTGTCTGATGGAGCACATCCTGTTTGGATCACAGATGTTTGATTATTATTTATTTCTCTCTGAAGCCCACTCAGCCAGTCCCAAACGATCTCTTTCCCCCTTTTGCTTAAATTTAATTTGGAATGTATGTTGTTGGTAAGTGACAGGCAGTTTAAATATTAATAGGATCCTGCAATGCTGGGCACCATGGTTTTAAACTCTTTGGGGGCCACCCTCCTCCCGTGTGCTGCTGGGAGTCCTGGATGAATATAACGCAGGGCGAAGAGGCAGGGACCGCCTCTTCCTGTCACATGGGTGCTGGCCTCTGACTTTTCCAAGTGCCACATAGACTACAGCTCAGCCAAGAACCAGGGAGGCCCCCGAGTGCCCCTCTCTTTGGGGCCAGATTTTTATCCGTAAGTGCATGTGCGTCTGACCGTATTTCACACACTGATATGAAGATGTGTATTATGCGTACAGTCATAGGAGAATCAGGAGAAGGTGCCAGGTGCCTATAGCCACCCCTAGGACGTCAGGACAGAGATCGCAGTGGCGTGGGCCCTGATGCTGAAACTGAAATGCAGCAAGAGAAGGAGGAAACCCACAGAGTGTGCGCGTGGAATCCAGCTCGGCTGGTCTGAGCCATGTGAGTGCCTGGCAGCCACGGAACCTGGTCGGTCCCTGCGTGGGCCACTTAGTCTCACAACTGCCTCTCTAATCGCAGCTGGCATCTCCCATTGGTCAGTGCTACTCAGAAGGACAGTTCCAGGGGTGCCGAGGAAGCTGCCGTCGCACTGGAATAGGGTGGGGACAGAGCACGGCACCTCCTCCAGGCTCCTGGACCATCACAGTGGACAGCGATCTGTCCAGGGGTCTGGCTCTGCTCAGCGCATTTGTACAGATGTAAACATTCCTTTCCTCATTCGTGGAGATATGTCCTAAGAGAACCTGGTGGCTTGACGCAGGGTCCTGGCCGCACCTTCCCTGCGCCTGGGCTGTTCGGGGTTCCCAGTGAATGCTGTGAACTTAACTCTCTCTCTACTGATTTTGAAACCTCTACAAAAAGCACAGCAGTGCTCTGTCCCCACATGAAGCTCAGCACCTATGGGTGCCTCATGCCAGCTCCCCTGTCTACTTCCTTGCTCTACTCCTGAAAGCCTGTGCTAACACAGGCACTCGGAGATCAGGGTGTGGAGCCACGTGCCGAGTACACATTCTGTGCACACGTTGTGTGTGTTGTATGCTGTGCGGTGTGTCTTGGTGAGGAAGCGTTGGCAGACCCTGGAGGCTGGGCCTCAGTACTCAGAGTTGGTGCGAGAAAGGGAACAGAGGCATCACTCATTACATCAAGGTAACTCACTGTTCATGCTCAGAGCCGTGGAGCTGGCACTTCCACAGGGTGACCTCGGCACTTGGGCTGACAGTGAGCAGAGAACACACGTGTGATTGCAGTGTAGGCCCAGGTTCCAGAGGAGACAGGAAAAGGGTAGGATGGGGGGAGATACTCAGGGGCATCTGACCCAGTGTTGCTGGGAAGATAATGAGACACCCAGGTTTGCCTGAGAATCAGGGTGGAGGCACACCACTTGGACGTCGGGACCTCCAGAGGCAGGCTGCAGTCAGGGCCCCTCCTCATCCGCTGACTAAGTTAAATGTGGGTCACAGATGCTTTATGATTTCACATGTCACACAAATTGTAGCTACTCTTTGCAAATGAGAGCTCAACACATTAGTAATATTTAGAGTCTAAAGCTCCTAACAGGTTGGCCTTAATCGCTAGGTCTGTTTTACTCAATACTCCCTAATTGCTTATCATCTTTTCAGGTAGGGATTATGACAGCAAAGGGTGAGTTTTTCTAAGGACCCAGTGGCCAGTGACGTGGTGCCTGGAGGCTGAGGGAGAGACAGCAGAACAGGCAGATGGTCTGCATTCGAATATTGGGAGCTCCTGTCTCCAGGAGTCTGTAGTGACTGAAGTTCACGCTAGTTTTAAAAATCTTGCTTTACTTCTCGCCTCCAAATGCCAGAAGTGCTGTTTCCATTCTTGTTCTTCTTTGTACAATTTTTGAAAAGTGAGCTTCAAGATCCCTTTGAAAAATGGAACAGTATTAATATAATAATTAAAGAACCGGCTAAGCAAGAGGTGGGCCCTGGGGAAGGGCATGGAGACAACAGTGTAGGTGTGTGGGAGCTTGGAGGGCGCACCTGGGTCCCTAAACAGGGTTTTAATGTGTGTTTACCAAGAGGCAGGGCTATGGAACCTTGAGCCTAGCATCTCCCCCCACCCCTCCTGTAGGGTCTGTGTGCTCTGATGTGTTGCCATCAGTAGGTTGACTCAATATATTTGTCCTAATGCTTCTTCTACTGGAAAACAAAAGCACATGGTTTAATGAATGCCTTCTTATCAAGTAATGCTTGACTATGGAAAAAACTACAGAAATCAACTGAATACCAAAGTCAAGCCATTGTGTCCCTAAGAAATGATCCCTTCCTGGAATATAGCCCTCACAAAAGCATTATGAATTTGATTAGAATATAGCTACCTGAGAATAATGTGTGTGTTTTGCTAACTACCCTATCTAAGTAGAGTATACACATATTAAATGATTTCTAAGTCCCGTCTAGATTTTTAAGGTAGCCAGGAAAGTGACTAATGCATTTCTAAAATCTGCACACCTTGCATTCTTGTTCACATACAATTACATGAACTCTCACAGCCCTGTAGATGGTCTAATGCAGACACAGTCACAGCTGCAGCTCTCTTAGAAGTCTGGTTGGAGGCTGTGTGGCACAGTGTGTGTTCATTTGCTTCTTCAGAGTGGATATGAATGAGTTAAATTTTAGCCCAAAGCGGTGCTCCTCAAAAGTTGCATTCCTTTTGGTAAGTGTCTGGGAAGCTTTGGGGAGCTGTCTCATCACCGGTTTCCAGAAGAGTCGGTCTCCAGAATGAGTGGCTGCTAATTGGAGCTGTTTCCTGCTTTCAGGAATGATCCCCCATGGGAGGCCCTGGGGAGCAGCAGGGCTCCACAATGCACACATCTTGGAACCTGTGGATTGAAAGCCCTCCCCATCCAAAGAGTTGGCACACACAGGAACCCCTGGCAGGTTCTGATCTCCTGCTCCTGAAAGTTGCCTCAACACGGCTAAATAACAGCGTGGAAGCCAAGGTGTGGTGTCCGCTCCCGGCATCCTCTCAGTCCCAATAGCGGGCCATGCATCTGGTGAGCGGTGGCATTTCCTCACTTGTCAAACCATTTCCTGAAGAGTCGCAGCCACCTAACTATTAGAAAGGCAATTTCATTTTTCAGAGAATACTATAAACATAACTAACACAGCATCGTATCTGTGCGATTAAAGCTATTTTCTGTGAAATTGAAACACTGATTTTACCACCCCAAGGTTTTCCCATTAAAATAATCTAAGAATTGCTGCATAATAAATATTTTAATGACTATATATATATATATATATATATATATATATATATATATCAGATGAATTCTGGAATGAGTAATTTTTCACTTCCATGCCGTTTTTGAGTGAGTCTCCTAAGCTTTGCGTTTTCTTTTGATCTCCTTACCTCATCACACAAACTTGAACATGAGGCAATCGAGCTTCAGCACGGACAAGTGTAATGTATGAGTGAGAGGAGAAAGTGTGGTTATACGAATGCGTGGACCACCCCAGATGGTAGGAGGACCCTGTCTCAAAGAGGGTGTCAATTCAGCCAGATTATAACTCAGTGCAGACATATGCAGCTCACAGGTACTCCATAGCCCGTGTTATTGTCATTTTCCAGAAAATAATGAAAATAAATCATTTTTGGAATCAGTCCGAGTTCTGCTACTCACTACTGATGTGATCTTGGGCACTGTTCCCAACTGGACCTCAGAGACCCCATTTCTGATGGAGCAAACACAATAACACATTTTAAGTTTGCTGTGCCTGTAAAAACAAAATCTGTGAGCAAACATTTAGCTATGGAATGTCCAGAATTCAGGTAAAAAATTTCCATGGACTTTAAAGAGCTTCCCAAATACTATTCTGTCAATTTTGCCGCAATCAAGATGGGTCCAGGAGAGGGTCATCCCCCCACAGTTCTTGCTCTTCTCTCCAGGGAAAGCATGGAGGTGACAGATTAGATAGTTAAATGACATTAGTTTTTCCAACGTGATCCCCAGTTTCCAGGTCACCAGAGAAGGGAAAGCTTGAGTTGTGTGGAGGGAATAATCTCTTCCATGATTATCTGACCCCCATTACTGATTTCACCATTTCCACTAGACAGTGGACTCAGGCTCCCTGTGGGGAAGGGCCTGGTTTGAGGGACTAAGGTGACCTGCTCCCCAGCCTTCCCCTGAGAACAGAAATGGGTTCTGCCTCCCAACGGGATGGTGAGGACTGATTCTCTGAGCGTGAGCGGTGCCCTTTGCAGAGCTGTGTCGGCTCGTCTGCCTATGGAGAGTTGCAAAGGTGTTGTTCTGGGAAGTCTTTTTGCTCTGGAAACGGGTCTTTAAACATGAAGTTCTCTAAACTTTTTATCATTAATCATGGTCAAGTACAAAAATGGTTAAAATGCAGGAGGCAGTGGTTTGGAGACAGAAGTCAGAGTCTAGCTGCATCTTAGCTGTGTCCCCTTGGACCAGATGGGAGTTCCCAGGCCTCCGGGCTCTGCCTGTGCCTGGCTTCTGTGTGGTGTGTAGTAGTTCTGCATGATGCCCCCTCCTTAGTGGACAGCCCCCAGTGTGAGGCCTCTGTCAGATGTCCGTTGGGGGTACAACCCAGGGCCGCTTCCAATTAACATGCAGGATGTGAAGACACTGGACTGACTCCACTTCTCTCTGATGCCTCACTGCCCGATGTTACACCTCCTCACAGGTGCACTATCCGCATGTTGTTGTTATGATTTCTGCCCCACTAGGACAGCGCATGGAGCCAGAGAAGACCTGGGGAGCACCAGGGAGGAAAGCATGTAGTTCCTAATTAGGCAGGGGATGCGAAGGAGCTAACGACGCTGTGCTAGTGGTAATTAGCCACAGAGAACTTGTCAGTTTTGCCTCACATGGGCTCTGGTGACATTTGGAAGATTTGAATCCATGTGATCTCTCAGCCCTTGAACGTTCTCTGGGCTTCATCCGTTTGCCGTGGCTGTGGGGAGGGTGAAGGCCGGTGGGACTGTGTTCTCATATGTTCCAATGTGAGAACTGAGACTGGGTCCTAGACTCCCGCACTCCAAGGCCACAAAATATCCTACGAGCCGCCCAAGTCCTCCCAGAGGCTCCTGTCTTCAATGAAATCACATCACAGGCCCACAATTCCCTGATCTCAAAAAGTAAAACATGCCTCCAACAAAACACAGCCCTCCCCTGAGCCCTTTCTGAAGGCACTCACGGTCATGTTTATGCTCTATCACTGTGTTCCAATTTCTCTCTCTCCATCTTTCCTCCTACCTTTCTCTTCTGATGGAACCTCTTTTGTCTATATTGGCTCCTTATGCAGCCATACTTGTCACTTGTTAAATCCGTCCCCTCCTATGGGGATCTGGACTGAGGATCTGGACTGAGGAAGTGACTAAAGGCCTCAGGCATCCTGAATGAGGTCCTCAGTGGAAACAAAGCTGAAATTGGGGTCTCTCTTCCCTGAAATGTTGTTTCCTGCTCTGATTTGATCTCTTGCCAAAGCAAAACAAAGAAGACAAGAGGATCAGAGACTGCCCTAGGGGAGTGAGCTGTGCCTGGCAGGGAGTATGGATCAGAAGGAAGCCGAGTGGACAGCCTAGAGGGCAGAATGCATGTGAGAGCAACACCTGCCCTTGCTCTAAGAGTCCCTCACCAACCTTCAGGACAGTGCTCAGTGTGCATGAACTCACCTTCACGATGGTCTGTGTCGGTTAAGGAATGTACCCTGAATGTGGCAGGTACCCTGCAGTTCCCTTAGTTATGTGAATGTGACCATGGACATAGGGGGGTCAGGATCTGGGTGGGTCTAGTTGGTGGGTAAGTCCTTACCCCTCACTCATTTCAATGTGCTCAGACATAGAGCTCCCCAGGACCTAGAGTATTGGCGCCCCACTGGGACCTCAGATTGTACCCTAAGGCATGAATACTGTCCTTGAGGCACTTAGAGAGGGAACCAGGGGCCACTCATACCCTCCTCTCACCCCTCTGTATTATGCCTGTTCTGTGGCTGTTATGTGGACTGGAGATAAAACGAGGGGTGTGATGGGTCTCCAAGCCAGGGTGAGGGGGCATAGAAATGTTTTGTGAGCTGCTGCAAGACACACTGTGGTTGATCTCACGGACATGACTACCCTAAGGTTCTCTGATATTTCAGACTTACTGAAATAATAGTCCGAAGAATCAAATGTTAGAAGGTTTTAAAACTTGTATCCCAGGAACATGCATCTAAATTTCCAGTATATATTTATAACATAAACCCCATTAAAACAACCAGTCAGATAAAAACCTTGTGATTTCCTTCTGTCTTTCTTACCATTTTAATTTTTAAACTGGTAAATGTCAAAGCGTATTATTTAACATTAAAATATATTCAGGAAAGGATCAGATTCCAGAAGCCATGCAGGTGGCTTACCTTCAAAGTGTCCACTCACCATTGTAGGATGCGGATCGCTGGGCCTGGGCTGCAGGCAGGTGAGAAACCACATAAAACTCATGCCATTGACTCTCCCACAGTGTGTGGTCATGGAGAGCTGGTGAATAAAGATATTAAAAAAAAATCCCCTTTCCTTCCTGAAAGTATGGTCCCTAAGTGGGAAGCCTTGACATTGGCTCATTAGCTAAACCTGGACCCACAGCCTTTAGCATCACAATAATCCCATTCTATGGCGCTCCTGCACGTTTATGAGGCCTCATGCGGAATTCTACCCTTCGTATGCTCCATTTCATGTTGAAATCTTTACATAACGGCAACAAAGCATATAAATATCACTAGCCACAGTGGAGGAGAGAGGGAGAAGGTAGGAAAGGCCCTTATCTAAAAAAAAAAAAAATCAAATATTATACAATAAATGTGTCTTTTTATTTAGGTGAAAGACAACAAAACTACATTAAAAATGTTCACTATTTGAGTTTAAAGTTCTCTGTTGGAATTTTAATTTAGGACTTTATCTTTTTACCACTTTTGATTAAATGATTCAAAAACTAAGCTTTGCTTTTTTTTTTTTTTTTTCATAAATACAGCAATTCCGTTTCTCCAGGCAAGGCGTCTTCATGATGGCCCGATTTTATCTTTAAGTTGGCCATACTGGTTGATTGACATGTAGAAAAATATGAGTTGATCTATTTGTTTTTCATATTTTAAACCAGCTGCTCACGTCCCCCACGTCAGCAATGCCACTGAGCAGCATTCTCGAGGACCATGCGGAAACACATACAGAAGGGGAAGGCTCGTCTGCAGCAAATGTTACATCTCATTTTCATGGATGGACATCAATTGGACAGTTTATTCTCAGGCAAATTCCAAATGCAAATTGTATTAGAATTTCCCCAGAGGATTTTGTGTCTTAATAGCTCTCTGTTCCTGCCTGGCCACCCACTGTCCAACCCAGGCAGGTCTCTCCACAGAAGGTGAGCCACCCTCTCAGAGGAAGTGACGATGCTGGTACCCATCCTATGCTGAGTGTTCGCACATCCTGCCCCATTGGACTCTTCAACACTGATTTGCCTTTCTAGGGACCAGTTTTGGGTGAAGCAGACCTCCTGATAGTTTGTGGACCCAAATTTTTCCACCCTGAAACTGACTGGCTGGCCTGGGGCCCATGACCCACCACCCCAGTTGGTGGTTCCCTGAGGCTGGGTGAGCATGCCCTGCCTAGGAGTCCCAGGCATGCATGGCAAAAATGAGGACTGCTTGGAACAGGGGAGCTGCCAGGATGTGAGCCTGCATTCTCACAGGCAAAAACCCGAACACTGATAGAAAGAATACATGATTTACCATAAAGCAGAGAGGTGAATTCAGTTAGTGGACAGGAAACTCCTACTGGGACATTTTGCTGAATTTAATTGATTCTAAGTCAGCCACATACAGCGGTGGGCAAAAGTGGGTTAATAATAAATCATACAATCATTCATACATGAATAATACTACCATAATAAACTGTTTTATGTACTTTTGCCTACAAACCTACTTTTGCCCACTCCATGCTGATGTTAGCAAATACAGCAGATTAGCCAGTAAGTTCTCTTGCCTTCACCCAGCCAGTGGATGTCCTCCTGGTAGGTATATGCGATGAAAGATGCCGCCATCTGCACAAAGTCATCCCCCACAGCTAGAGCGAGGAGCAGCTCTCCTTGCATGGAGAAATGTTTCTTTTTTCTTCTTGATTTCTATGAGCACAAAAACAGGGGTCTCACCTAGATCAGTTCATAATAACAGCACACGGGCTGACTCGGATGTCTCGATGGAAAGAAATCAATGCAAAGAGCTCTTTCTCTTTAGGATGTGAAGGTAAGTAGGTTTCACCTGGGCTCAGGGGAGGGTGAGGTGCTGGGAACTACCTTGCGGTCCACCTGTGAGAAAGAGCAGTCTGCTTCCCAGGGGCCACCCTCCCCTGGAACCACGGAGGGGATCAGTGTGTCCCCTCCCCCTTGCACTCTCCTCTTCCTGTCAGATCGTCTTGGCACAACCACCACAAACAAACTTTGTTAACAGCTTTAAACTTGGAAGGCTCGCTTTTTAAATATTTGCCGCTACATAATTGAAACAGCTGTTTTAATGAGGTACCTACTGTCATCATTTTACCCCGGCTGAGCTGGGTGACAACAAAGCAGTAATAACGAATTCAATAATAATTAACTCGGGTCATCTGCTCATCTGTCACGGCCCATCAGCTTTAGGGAGAAAAATCCCAGTGAACTTCCCTCTTTTTGTGAGCTTTCCAAAACTCTGCAATAAAATGCTTAGAGAGGACTCTAGGTAGCCCTTCAAAAGTTCTAAGCAAACTGGTAAGTAGGTTAATTAAATTTTATGCATGTTTAAATGCTAATGATCACATTCCTGACATTACAGTGTCATCTGATATGCAATGATGTCATGCAAGCGGTGGTTTTAGTGCTGGGACTCGTCTCCAGCCCACGTCGAGCCGCAGCTCTGGATCATTTATCGAAGGGCAGGACGCTGACAGCTCCGGAAAGCCAGGTTTTCATGCAGGTCCCTGAACTTGTGCAATGCATGCTAATCAGGCCCGAGCAGGAGACAGCGGCTGTCTACCCAGCAGCACACCGCGGGAGTCGTCACCAGGCCCGTTCGCGTGGCTTGCACATTCACGCCCCTGGCACCGGGGGATGAAGATGCCTTCTGCCTGCGGGTCAGGTTCTAAAAACACCAGCGAGGTCAAGTCTCCTGCTTCCTCCCACATGCACCTTCTGCTGTTCCTCCCCTGCCTTCTTGTTTTCACAGCATTTTGCAAGACTGGTAATATTTTTAGCAAGAAAAGGACACACGCGCACCAGCTTAGATCATAGAAAAGAAATGATAGCCACCTACCAGTTTTGTAGACAAATGGTCCCAATTTTACTAGTGACTGTCGACGTAGGACAGAGCTTGTCCAGCTGCCCCGGGCACAGTGACCTTCTGCGGAGAGTCCAGATGAAACCATGACTGCAGGTCTGAGCCGGGCCTGAGCCCCTGCATTCCCACCAGCCCCAGGCATGGGGGGTGGGGGCAGGAAAGGGGGGAAGGCTCAGAGGACTCAGCAGAAGGACCTCTGTCAGTTCTGGACAAAAGGAAGCAGAAAACATGAGACCATTGTCCTAAAATGTGGGGCCACCTTACTCCTGTGAATTCATTTTTCATTCGTTATCTTCACACTTTTTCACAGAGATATTCAGATCTCCTATTACCCTGAGCGCAGCCTAATTCTGCACGTTATTTAGGCTGACAAGCAGCATTCGGACGGGAGCCCGGGGTCTTTTCTTTTCCATTACAGAGCTAATCGTTACCGTTTCTGCTTCTGATGGAGCACTTTGCTCTTTGGGATTATGTAAAGTAGAGACAACAATATATCCAAAATATTAGACATTCGATCAGAGTGTAACAACACTATTAGAGCAGTAATATTAAACCACGAAGGAGCCGGCTGCAGTGAAACTGCAGGAATCAGAACATTTCTCCCATTCTCGCATTGAGACTGTAACCCCAGAGCACGAAGGATCCCCTCAAATCACTCGGTCTGGTCTTACCTGTAAAAAGCCCTGTGCTGACCCACATGTAATGGAAATGGACCTCACAGCATGCACACCGTACCTTCTGGGCTAAGCAATGGGATTTCGGTGTTAGCTACTCTGGGAAGCTCTTGCTAACGTCTCAGCATTTTGCTAGATTTTCAAGCAAGTTCATAGCTCAAAACCAGACTACCGTATATATTGATAAATGCTGGATCTATAATACAATCTCCTCCCAAATTAAGCATTATTGCCATGTCGGTTTTCTTTTGTTGTGTTTTTTAAAAATACATTTTATTGATTTTTTTTACAGAGAGGAAGGGAGGAGAAGAGAGATAGAGAGTTAGAAACATCGATGAGAGAGAAACATCGATTCAGCTGCCTCCTGCACACCCCCTACTGGGAATGTGCCCGCCACCAAGGTACATGCCCTTGACCGGAATCGAACCTGGGACCCCTCAGTCCACAGGCCGATGCTCTATCCACTGAGCCAAACCAGTCAGGGCTTGTTGTGTTTTTTAAGGAGAAGTCAGCGCAAGCCCTCCATGCATGGGGTCTGGAAGAGGATGTTTAAGACAAACAGCACCCTCAGGGAACACGTATGGCGACATATCCTGTCCCCACTAAATAACGCGAGGCCCCCATGGGTCTCCTTCCTGGCACGCCAAACACACCTTTGAAATGCCCAGAGTGTTTGGTGAGCGGGACACAGCGTGAGCTGCCGGGGCCCTGTTGGAGTTTGACACTGTCTGCTGACTCTGTCAGCTCTCTGAAGAGCTTCAGAAGAGAAGTAGTTTTGCATTCCAACATTTTCTCAGAAAAAAAGAAGAAAAAAAAAAGAAAAGAAAGTGTAACCTGACAAGCATTGTTCCCTGGCTCTGTGTACCAGCAAGGAAGGTCTATCTTACTCTGGGCTGGTGTTTTTAGTTTTAGCAACATCAACACACTTAGATAGTCTGAGCTTGGTTAGCCATTATCTGCCACTTGGGCTACTTAGATAAAATACAGTCTCACTGAGGAGATGCTGCAGAACAATGCGTCCTCACTCTCAGGAAGAACCCAGATCAAACACCCCAGGGCTGAAACTGTAAAACTCGGGGAAGGTAACGAGGCAAAAGTCACATGACCTTGGACTTGGCAATGGTTTCCTAGATATGATAACAAAAGCACAACAGGTAAACAGAGAAAATTTAAAAAATTTGTGCCCTGGCCGGTGTGGTTCACTTGGTTGGGCACCATCCCATACACTGAAAGGTCATTGGTTCTGTTCCTGATCAGGGCCCATACCAGGGTTGTGGGTTCGAGCCCCAGTTGGTGTTCCCATGAGAGGCAACAGATGGATGATTCTCTCTCACATTGATGTTTCTCTCTTTCTCTCTCCCTTCCCTGCTCTCTAAAATCAATAAAAATATTGTTAACACAAACAAACAACCCTCCTCCCCCAAATAAAAAAAAACAAAAAACAAAACAAAACACAAGTGCCCACAAGGACACTGCCAAGAGGGTGAAAAGGCAACTCACAGAATGGGGGGAAATATTTGTAAATCATACATTTGATCAGGATTAATGCCAGGAATATATAAAATACCCCTACAAATCAATAACAAACAAAAAGCATAGAAATGGCCAATCAACACAGGAAAAGCTGCTCAACGTTACTGATCATTAGAGAAATACAAATCAGAACAAGATACCACTTCACACCCACTGGGGTGGCTACTATTAAAACAACAAGAATAGCAAAAGGAGAGATTGAAGCCTCACACATTGCCAGTGGGAACGGTTTTCCTGTGATCCAGCAATTCCACTTCTGGGTAGACATCAACAAGAATTAAAAGCGAGGACTGGGACAAATATTTGTATACCTAAACTCACAGATCTAAGTCACTGGATTGCGATTCCCCCAGGTGTAATGGTGCAGGTGGATAAATATAGACCTTTTCCAAAGGGCATAACCTGATAAGTGGAGCTCCTTCTCCATCCTGCCCCTCACTCCGACTCCCCAGGGATAACCCCCATTTGAACCTGCTCATCTTTCAAAAAGAAATATTTTATATATATTGATTGCTATATCATACAAAGTGCTCTTCACTACTGCAAGAGGAGGAGCATGTACACACACTCTTCTGTCATTTGCAGTTTGCTGATCTCGGAGGCCTTCCTTTCAACAGCCCAGCAAACGCAGCCGTGTTAGGGAGTTTACACGATGGAATGTATTTCTTCCCTCTGGAAGCTCACAATCGAATCTGGGAAGCAAAACAGTAAACAGGTAGAAATAATCGTGCCTGTGCCTCTGTGGATGACAGTAAACCTGTGTGATTCCTCCTCCTCCTCCTCACTCCAAGCCCTTGGCTGGGCTCCGTCCATGCTTGTCCAGCAAGACCGCAGGCTTACGGGTGATGAAGGCTCTGGGTTCGGAAGCCTTCTCGGCTACTCAGAAGGAAAATCTTACATCTGTTGAATCTAATAATAAGAAGGACAATATCATGTTATATTTCATGCTTTAAATTTTGTTTCTCTACAAGGTCATTTAATCCTATTTTACAGAGACGCTGGCCAGAGATGGATGGGGAAAACTGTCCCTCCCACAGCTAGTTTGAGAATCCCTTCAGTCCCCTCCTTTTCACAGTATTAAATGGTTTCAGGACAATAGATTTTCACCCAAGGCACCTTCCTACCCCAGTACAGTTGATAGTCCCCCCTCAGTCCCCTCTTTCTGGTTCCTTCTGCCCAGGATGACTTCCTCTCTGTTTTCTGCAGCCTTCCCCCTAGATTTCACCTCCGCTTTAGGGTGCACTGCAGCCGATTAAGGAGGGACCCCCATTCCCTGACACTCACCATTGGGCGGCGAGTTTGTGCCTGCCCTCCAAACCCGGTATTTGGCAGACTTAGGAACGGCCTCTAACAATAGGACATGGAAGTTTCTGGGCCATGAGAACTGCCCCTTCCTGGAGGGGGAGGGGGGCAGTGCAGGTGCTGTCTGGACAGTCACACTGAGCCCCAGCCAAGACCAGCCTGGGGCTGCCAGCATAGCCAAGCCACCACCGGCAGGCCACCGGCCCAGTTGGGCGTTTGGATGAGTGCAGCCCCAGCCACCGTGAGGCTGCAGTAGAGACCCCAAGATTGAAACCCCTAGCTTGCCCACTCAGCTCTCCAAACTCTGAGGAACCTTCATGACCCACTGAAGCCTCAAAGCCTCGGGTTTATGACACAGGGCACTCAGCCGGTACACCTGTCTTTATTTGAGGTCTTTGCTACTCTTCCTCATCCCACAGCAAACATGCCATCACAGGTGTCCAGTTCTGCTAGTGACACTCACTGGCTGTACCTTCCCCTTTCTCCTGGCACCATACTGCCCCCCTACATTGAAAAGAACATAAAAGGAAACACATTGCTTTCTTTTTCTTTGTATTCTTCATACTTCTTAGCATATTTGATTTTTAGCAATGCTTTCTGATTAATTACTTAAAATGATATCACAGCCATAGATGCAGATGAAGCGTGAACTTTCCTGAATTGGAAGAAAATCCTTGAAAATATGAGATGTCCCTACTCAGAGCAATAGGTGAATGTCTAGGAGGCTCACAGGGATTTGGGGACACTGACCAGGGGTCATGATGCACCTTCTCTTTGCTGGGCAAAATATGGCCAACTTCAGGAACAAATGGCATGTTGCCTCCTAAATGTTTATTTCCGGGCACCCGGGGCTACCAGCCATTGCCTTCCTCAGTGGGGCCTTTAACTGAGGACTAAAATAGACTAAGTAACTTGTGAAAAGTCAAGCAAATACAAGCTAGAGAATTAAAATGTGGGTCACAGAGTGCCAAATTACTATGGGAAAAGAAGATGTCTGGGTGTTAAGGGGACACTTTCTCCTCCAAGAATTGTGTCCGAGTGCTAGAGGAGGGAGTTAGCCTTGCAGGTCTGGAAATGTCTCTTCCAACTTAGTCACCTGGGGTAACTTTTAAAACATCCTGGGCATTGCTACAAAGTACTGGTGAGAAATTATTCAGCTAAATTAACTATAGCAGAGGCAGGGGCCAGGCAGTGCTTGAATTTTTTTAAAAAAAGCAAAAGTTCAAGTGTAAATTCGGCAAAGGGACTTGTGATTAGATAAATAAGGGATTAATATATGCAAACAAGGTGAGTTGTGCAAGCACTGTTTTCTCAATTGTCATTCGTAGAGAGTCTAAATATTTGGGAAAGTAAGGTTGTTTCAGCGTTTTTAACTTTGGATGGTAACCCCCAATGAGGTTAGGGTGTCATTATCTATTAGAAGCCCATGTAATGAATAGGTAACGTTTAATTAGCATGTGAATTGTTTGCACTGAAGAGTAATCACTGCGTGGCTAAAAATAGTTGTTACTCTTCAATCAGTGAAATCTCCTTTTGAAATTACCCTCATAGTAGCCAGGGAAGTCTGTTCCCCTTGGCAGGGGGACCCCTTTCCAAAGGACCCACAATCTCAAGGATGGCGGGCTCTGAGTTCCCAGCCTGCCATGGGTATTTCTAAGGAATCTGCAGCTCCCACTCCTGTGGACCCCGCTCAGGAGCCGTGGTCCTAGCACAGCAGCTGGAGGGAGCCTCAGCCCCGATGTTCACTCAATTGCTCTGCCATGAGGCCCAGGAACTCTTTTAATATTACATACAATTTTTTTATTTTTTAAAATTTATTGGGGTGACATTGGTTAATAAAATTATGTAGGTTTCAGGGGTACAGTTTTATAATCCATCACCAGTACACTGCATTGCATGTTCACTTATATTTAAAGCTCCAGAGGTGATGCTGATGTGCTCATAAGAATGACCCCTACTGGACTCTGGAAGGTCAACTATGTCTTATAATTACCACTTCTGGCTAATAACCCGCAGGCTTTGCTCAGGTCACACAGCAAACGTGATGAGGGACCCCCTCATGGCAGTGGGGAACTGGCAGGTCTCACTCTCCTCTTAGGGTTTGTTTTTAAGACTTCTAACCACATTTGCCCCAGAGGTTGCTTCCAGAGAAATATTATGTGAAGGATGTAGACAAGAAGTTATTATTTCCAGCAATGAATGGGTTGTTACATTTTTTCAGAAACAGATAACTAGTCAATGACTCCGTGCGGTGAGTTAGGACAGTTAGAATCAAAGGCATTTACCATGGATTATATTAACGGGATGAGGACCAGTGACCAGGCGGACCTGGGCTGTGGAGCAGGTGCCTGCTGTGCAGCCAGCTTGACACCACATCAACCCTCAGCCCTCAGCCCTCAACCCTCAGTCCTCAGCCCTCAACCCTCAGTCCTCAGCTCTCAGAGCTGGGACCACCTGCATGTTTCAGAGCAGCCAGGAGAGGGAAACTCGTTTACCCACATTCTGATCTTCGGTGTTGTAAATTACACAGCCAGACGTCTGAACTGGAAACTTTTCCAAATTCATTTCTAGGAAAGGTGAAGCCTTCAACAGAAGCAGTCCCACCACAGGGGATGATTTTTATTTCTGTAAGACGGCTGTCAGTGGCCCAGTAGGTGAGCCAGGTGGAGACATTTGCTGCTCCCTAAATAAAATGCCGATGGCACCAAGCCCTCAGAGACAGCTAGCTCCTGGCTCAGGAATCAGTGTCGACTCCTATTGCCAAGAAGACTTAGAAATAGTGGTCCTCCGGCTTCAGGATGTGTCCTCTTTGCAGAGAGGCAATGGGCCCATTCACATCTTGATTTCTTTATCCATAACAGACTCCACTCTTCCTTAAGTTTCTCCCACCATTGACCTTGGGCCCCCAGCCTCGCCCAGTGTCATGGCCTGAATTATGTTCCCCAACATTCACACAGTGAATTCCTAACCCTCAATGTGACTGCCTGGCAGACATGACCATTAAAGAGGTAACTAAGGTTAAGTGAGGTCGCATATGCCCCCTTCTTTGCCCCCCAAAACACAGTTCCCCTGTTATTAATATCCCCATGGAGCGCACTACCTTCGTTTCAACTGATGAGTCCACATTGATACATTATGGAAGTTCTCTGTACTTTCTGCTGATTTGTTCTGTAAACTTAAAACTGCTCTACAAAATAAAGTCTACTTAATTTTTAAAAATTTACTGAGTGTATTGTTCAACGAAATGACAAAGTAATAAGACAGATTTGAAAAAGTATATAAAAAGTTAAACTAAACAACCACTATACTGGTTAATAATGCGGATTTTTTTTCAATAGAGGGAGTTACACATACGTTGACATATATGTGATTTGATATGTATGCTATTTTGTTGTATTGACAATAAGCTTCAAAACTTCATATGTCAAATTTTCTGAAGGTGTTAACATTATAGATATTTTTACTTTTAAAAATGACAAATTTTATGCCCAAAAAAGAGCATTTGTGGGAAGTTTTAATTCATTACTTTATTTTGAAGAAAAGTGTTGCTGAAAGCTTCATCTCAAGATACGTGAATGCTAGTCCAACACTTTAAAGGTGATGATTTCAATGTGAAAGACAAAGAATGTCCAGGTCAATCGAAAAAGTTTGAAGAACAATAATTACAAGCATTATTAGATGAACATGTGTGTCAAACTCAAAAACAACTTGCAGAAAGATTAAATGTTGCTCAGCAAACAATTTCTGATTGTTTACAAGTAATGGGAAAGATTTTAAAGGAAGGAAAATGGGTGTCACATCAACAGAATGAAAGACAAATGGAAAACCAAAAAGTCATCAGTAAAATGTTGCTTCAACTGCATGAAAGAAAGTCTTTGTTTTTTTGTTTTTGTTTTTGTTTTTTTGCATTGAATTGTGACTGGTGATGAAAAGTGGATTTATTTTGAAAATCCCAAATGCACAAAATCATGGGTTGATCCAAGTCAACCATCAACATTGACTGCAAGGCCAAATTGCATATAGAAGGCAATGCTTCTAAAACCAGGTGAAACTGTTAATACTGATCCCTACCGACAACAAATAATCAATTTGTTTTTGTTTTTGTTTTGGCAACACATATATATCTATTGTTAGAAATAAGGCAAGCCCCCAAACCAGGAGTCCTAGCAGAACACAAAAGATACTTGGGAACCAGTCAGCAAGGAAAATATCTTTACTTCTGTAGAAGGATGTGTACTAAGGCAGGGTCTGGCAGCAGGCACACGATGGTCCATTCAGGGCTTTATTTCTGATGCAGGTCATCTGTCCCTTACTCTTGATTGGTCAGAGCTTAGGCTTACATTCTTGTTTGATTGGCTAATTCAAAGGAAAAAGGGAGGAGTTGACCTTTGCCATCTCAAAATGGTGACCCCCAGAGGAGCTGCAATCATGCAGCCAAAATGGCGGTTGCCTAAACTTCCTTCTTTGACAGAAAATATTACTTGTTTATTCTCACAATTCCCCTTTTTTCTTATTTAATTCTTTCCTTCAAATTCAGCTACATTCATTGATTTTCTTTTTCTTTTTTTTAATATATATTTTTTATTTTTTCTTAAAGTATTACAACAAGTGATAGGTAGGTCTCCATTTTTTCCCCTTGCCCTTTTCCCCTCCTCCCCTACCCCCCCCCCATTTCTTGTGTCCATTGATTATGCTCATATGCATGCGTGCCAGTCTTTCAGCTGCTCCCTTAATTCCCCCCCAACCCTCCCCAGCCTTCCAGCTGTAGGATGACAGTCTGTTCAGAGCTGTTCTGTCTCTGTATTTGTCTATGTTTATCAATTTGTAATGGTCTTTATTATCCATAAATGAGATCATGTGGTATTTTTCTCTCATTGACTGGCTTATTTCACTTAGCATAACACTCTCCAGTTCCATCCATGCTGCTGCAAATGGTAAGAACTCCTTCCTTTTTACAGCAGCATAGTATTCCATTGTGTAGATGTACCACAGTTTTCTAATCCATTCATCTGCTGATGGGCACTTAGGCTGTTTCCAATTCTTAGCTATGGTAAATTGTGCTGCTATGAACATAGGGATGCATATATCCTTTCTGATTGGTGTTTCTGGTTTCTTGGGATATATTCCCAGAAGTGGGATCACAGGGTCAAATGGGAGTTCCATTTTTAATTTTTTGAGGAAACTACAAACTGTCTCCCATAGTGGCTGCACCAGTCTGCATTTCCACCAGCAGTGCAGAAGGGTTCCTTTTTCTCCGCATCCTCTCCAGCACTTGTCCTTTGTTGATTTGTTGATGATAGCCATTCTGGCCAGTGTGAGATGATACCGCATTGTTGTTTTGATTTGCATCTCTCGTATAATTAGTGACTTTGAGCATGTTTTCATATGTCTTTCTGCCTTCTGTATGTTTTCTTTTGAAAAGTGTCTATTTAGGTCCATTGCCCATTTTTTGATAGGATTGTTTGTCTTCCTTTTGTTAAGTTGTATGAGTTCCCTGTAAATGTTGGATATACAAATAATCAATTTGAACCACACTTTGATCGTAAAACGACCAGAGTGGGCCAGAAGACATGGTAAAGTAATTTTGCACACTTCAAAACCAGTTAAAGACATGTTAAAAGATCTTGCTTGGGAAGTATTAACACACCTGCCATATTCACTAGACCTTGCTCTCTCACATTACCACTTGTTCTGATTGATGGCACATGAACTTTCTGAGCAGCACTTCAAAACGTATGAAGAAGTGGAAAATTGGTTTGCCTCAAAACAAGAGAAATTCTATTGGGATGGTATTCACAAATTACCTGAAAGATGGGGGAAATGTGTAGCTAGCAATGAACATTACTTTGAATAAAGTACTTTTGATGTTTCTCTTGAAATTATCATGGTTTTTTTTTTTTTTATTATAAAATCTGCATTATTACCTGGTACACCTAACAATACTAGAGGCCCAGTGCTTGAAATTCATGCACGGGTAGGGTCCCTAGCAGCTGCCAGCCACTAGCCAGGGTCTTCCTTCATTCTGTGATGCCCCCTGGTGGTCAGCACATGTAATAATGAGCAGCCAAGCTCCCGGTTGGTTGAACTTCCACCTGAGGGGACATTTTGCATATTAGGCTTATATATATATACTTGTAGCCTGGTACACAAAATTCGTGCACATTAAAAGGGGATTAATTAGAGGTATGTAATTTGGACTCACTATCTAATATCAATAATATTAGATAGCATGAGGCAGTCTGGTTTCTAAAATTCAATGACATGAATTTTAGCTATTACTTTGCCAAATAAATGGAATTTACAGATACCATTTAAAAGAGCACTCAGCTTAATATTAAAAACTCTGGCTACCAAATCAAGTCTGTTTTCAACTTTTTTTTATTTTTTTAATTTTTTATTTTTTTATTTCATTGCTTAAAGTATTACAACAAGTGATAGATAAGTATTACAACAGATGATAGATAGATCTCCTTTTTGTCCCCTTGCCCTTCCCCCCCCTCCTCCCTAACCCCCAGTTTCCCGTGTCCACTGATTATGCTCCTATGGATGCATGCAAATCCTTCAGTTGATCTCCCAACTCCCCCCCAACCTTCCCCAGCCTTCCAGCTGTAGGACGATAGTCTGCCAGCATTGTAAATTGTTTGCAATATCTGCCCATTTTGGGTTGCATGTCATGGTTATGAACAAATCAGGCTTTCCATACTTTGTTACAATTGCCATAGCATCTTGATATCGCTGCTGCATATTTCTGGGACTACCCTCAGAAGATGATGGAAGTATTATCATTTTATCAGCTGGCACATTATCATTTTCAGATGTAGATTTGAGATAACCCATCAAACCACTATATTTTTCTACTCTCAACTTAGATTGGTTTGCTTTGATGAAAGTTATCTGATTGGCCTTCATTTTTGAATATGAATCCACGAAAAACTGTTAAGTTAATTTTCCTGCATTTAAAATAGGATTGAACATGTCCTGCACAGAGAGATGAAATCCATAATACTGCATTTGTGTGACAGATGTCCTTACATTTTGTCTAGTATTATTGTTGATTACATTGTTGTCTCTGAGTCTTAATGCAATATCTCTTCTCCAGCCTTTTTCACCATGTGGGAAATGAATAGGACATGTCATTGCATCTAATGTAGGAAACAGGATATTGATTTGTTTCAATGGTAAAAAGTTTAGAGAACTTCATGATTAAAGATCCGTTTCCAGAGCATAAAGACTTCCCAGAACAACATCTTTGCATCTCTCCATAGGCAGATGAGCCGACACGGCTCTGCGAAGGGCACAGCTCACGCTCAGAGAATCAGTCCTCACCATCCCGTTGGGAGGAAGAACCCATTTCTGTTCTCAGGGAATGAGCAAGTCCCTTTTAAAAGGAGGTTCTCCATCTTCGTTTCTGAATATGACAACAACCTCTGTTACACAGGGAGAATTATATCTACCTGGGTCACTGTTATGATTCTATTTAATCGCCATTGTTACTTCTGTGGGAGCAATACCTTTTGCTGCTGCTTCGGATTGGGCTTTCTTTTCTACCTCATGTAGCATCTTGTATGATTTTGTTAATTCATTTATTTCATGCATGAGGTTGTTGATGTTGATCATGAGTCTTTCTGAGCTGCCCTGGTTTTCTGGCATTGCTAATGTTTTACTTGTAGCTTCGGCTGTATCCAAAATATAGAGTTGAACAAACTTCTGAGAAACACCATCCAAAGGATGTAAAGTTCCAGTACGGTGATAAACTTGTCCATGTATTCTAAAGCAGTATGGCCCATATCCTGATGGCGATGCAATATTTGCACTCATATAAGCAAAAGCAAAAGAACTATTTATGGAATGAATATTTTCCATGAAATTTTTACTGTCAGAATCTTTGTCTGTCATTAATCTTTTTAAATATGTTGGGTAATCTGAAAAATGTATATTATTTGGACAGACTTTCTTTGCTACAACATGGAGTAAACTTCCCATCAGGTGGTTTTTCATCAGAGAAATTTAGTGATAGGCAAACCTCACATCGAACAGTCATTCCACCACAACTATGTTCAAGAATTGCATCCTCATGTACTCCATTTTCACTGAGAAGGCAATTCCTACTGGTATTGGTAGTAGTGACTGATGACTGTTCTCTAGACATATTCTGTCGTTGCCACCACCTTCTTTCAACTTCAAAGGCATGTTGGTCTTTAGACATTTTCTGTCGATGATGCCAGTGTTTTTTGGCATTAGAGTGACATTTTTCCAGCAGCTGGTGGTCAGATACATCCTGTTGCAGGTACCACCTTCTTTCAAGATCAGATGCACGCTGCTCTGCAGACATTTTCTGTCGATAATGCTGGCATCAGAGCTACATTGTATCAACAGTTGTTCTTTAGACATAGTCCCATCTCTCTACTGTCACAATCTGAGATGCAGGTGAATGAGAGTCCTGGCTTTCAGGCCACTGAGAGCTGTCTGACCAATGGCTGATTCTGGCTGATTCTATGGGGGTGGGACTTCCTCCTCCCTGTCAGTTCCCACAGCTGTGATGAGGAAGATGGGGTGACAGAGGGAGCCACACCTTCCAAGTCACCCTCTCTCTCGCTCTGCTCTAAATCCAGGGATCTCCTGCTCTGCCAAGTCCTCCAAACCTCCTGCTCTCCACCGACAAGGTCCCAGGAGCCTGCAGGGGTGGCCAGGTGTGGGCACCTCACCTCCCTGACTGGCAAAAGTCCTGGAAACCCAAGGGCATGGCTACGGCCTCACCTCCCGGGGTCAGCGAAGGTCCTGGGAGCCCATGGCTGTGGCCACCATTGCCTCCTGGGGTGCTTGACATCTGCATATGCAAATCAACCACCATCTTTGTTGAGTTAATTTGCATAGTCACTTGGATTGGCTTGTGGGCGTGGCTTGATCATAGTGGAAGGATGGTTCATCTGCATGTTTCTCTTTTATTATATAGGACACACACACACACACACACACACACACACACACGGGACCCGGTGCACGAAATTCATGTACTGAGGGAGGGGGGGTTCTCAGCCCTACCTGCCCCCTCTCACATATTAGAAGTCCCCAGGGGGTGTCTTACTGATGGCTAAGGCCTGTCTGGCCTCCCTTTGTGGGAGGCGACCAGGCTAATCAGGGGAAGCCACTAGCCCCATCACCCCACTGCTGCAGCCACTGCCAGTCACAGCAGCCACCAAGGTGTTTTCATCAACATGAACTCCAGTCCTTTCACCATGAAAAAATGACAACTTTCTTTAGGCATTTTCAAGATGTGTCTTTCATAGGATATGACATTTCTTTTTTCTTTTTTTTTTTTTTATATCTTTACCTGAGGATATGTTTCCATTGATTTTTAGAGAATGTGGAAGAGAAGGGAAAAACAGAGAGAAACATCAAAGTGAGAGGAACACTTTGATTGGTTGACTCCTGCATGAGCCCTGACCTGGGCCCTGGCCAGGAAGGAGCCTACAACCTAGGTACATGCCCTTGGTCAGAATTAAACCCAGACACTGCAGTCAGCAGGCTGAGGCATTATGCACTGAGCCAAACCGGCTAGGGCAGGATATGACATTTCTTAACCCTCCAGCAGTGGGCTTTCATTTTTTTCTCCAGGAGTGTGGGGGGAAAACCCTAGATCACCTTTTTGGATTCTTATTACCCAAGTTACTAAGAATATTACCAGTGGCCTAAAGGGAGCTTAGCCAATGAACGGTAAGAAAAGGTGTTTCCTCTGTAGTTCATTCCAATCACTGGCTCCACCCCTGCCCCTCCAATCCCAGCTCCTCCCCTGCCCAGGTTTGTAACCTCTGGTTGAGGATGCAGGCCTGGGCAGGGGACCCCCAGACCCCTGCAATCACTGGTTCTGCCCCTACCCAGGCTTGCAGTCTCTGCTTGAGGCTGCAGGCCTGGGCAGAAGACCCCCAAGCCCCTCCAATCACTTGCTTTACAGAGCCCAGGCCGCTGCGATCACTGGCTCTGATCGTGCTCCCAGCCATCGCCGGCTCTGCCATTGCCCCACTAGCAGCCTCTGGCCAAGGCTATAGGCCTGGGCAGGGGACTCCCAGGTTCCTGCTTTGCCAGCTCCACCAGTGCCCAGACCCCTACGATCGCAGGCTCTGCCCCTGCCCCTCAGATCACTGGCTCTTCGGAGCCCAGGCTCCTGCGATCTCTGGCCTTGCCCCTGCCTAAGCCTGAGGCCTTTGGCCCAGTCCTTATGCCTGGGTAGGGCACCCTCATACTTCTCTGATCATTGGCTCTGCCCCTGCCCCCTGCAATCTCTGACCTTTACCATGCCCAAGCCTGAGGCCTCTGGCCTGGGCAGGGGATCCCCCAGCCTCTTCTGATCACCTGTTCTGCCTGTTGGGCCCCATGCCTCCCCCGCCACCTGCCTGGCTTACAGGCCTGAGCACTTCAGTGGCAGGGCTGAGCCAGACTGGGTGCCACCATCTTGTGGCTATGGGGGCAGTCACCTTTGTGACAGAGTGATGCCTAATTTGCATATTATTCTTTTATTAGATAGGATATATATATATATATATATATATATGGAATTAAAAATTCAGTAGATAAATTAAATAGCACATTAATTGTGACTAGAGAGAGAACTGGGAGGCTGGAATAGCGACTCAGGATGAAACACAAGATGGAAAGGTGGGAGACAGGTGTGAGTTGGTGCAGAGGAGGTGGAGAGTATTATTTTTAAGCAGTAAGCTAGCAGACATAACAAAGAATACATCAAGTGACAGTAACTTTTCAGAACTTATTAAAAAAATTCTTGCATTTTGGGGGCCCAATATAACTCTTTAAGAGTAAATTTAAAAAATTAACACCTAGATACATATGTCAAAGACAGTCAGAGAAATCATTTATCTTCAAAGTGCTACTAACAAAATGAGCGACCACAAAACTCTCTTTCTAGAAGAAGGATAAAATCAAGCCATTCTTAGCCAAATAAAAATTCAAGAGAGTTTACTACTCACAAACTCTCACAAAGGAAACATGCAGAGATATTCCTCAGGAAAAGTGAAGGCATGTCTGCAACAGAGAAGAACAATGTGAATGAAAAATCTGGCAATTACACGCTCATATCCATCATACTCGGGTGATATAAAATGATAATAAAATGTTTCATTTGTACAGTTGTAAAACTTGATAGAAATTAAAGTTTAATTTAGCAAATAAATGATAAGATTTTTATATTCAAAAGGAGAGTAGAGTAATATAACTTTAGGCATTGAATGCTCAATATGAATGGTAATTTTCTAGAATGACTCCTAAAAGAAGAGACAGAGTGCCTGAGTTCCACATTACTAAACAAACCAACAAAAAAGAAATTAAGAGACACTTGAAGATAATGTAGAAAAGAAAAAGGAAGAAGCTGAGAGAGAAGTTAGAGGTTAATTAAAATATTCTAATTCTCAAAATAAATGGAAATAAAATAAATATTTCAGTGTAAGTTTTATATAAAAAGATACTCTTTAATACAAACAAACAAAATACCTAGAAATAATTCTAGTAAAATATAGGCAAGACTTCTTGGAGAAAATAACACAATTTTGTTGAAAGGCATTAACAAATAACTAAATAAATGGAGAGCTATGTCTAGTTCAGAAATAAGAATATTTGTTAGAAAAAATATATAAATTATCCCCAATTTTTGAACCTATCAAAAATTTTAGTGCTACCCCTATCACAATACCAACAAGGTTTTTCATAGGCTGATTTAAAAATCTGTAGGAGAGAAAGGGACATGAACAACTAAACAACTCTTACATCAATCCAGCAGTAGAAGATGTGAGGGGTTTCCCGCGCTGTGTATCAAGGTTTACTATACATAGTAGTCACTGGGCACGTGACTACAGACCACTCAGTGAAAGACCACAGACCATATATCAGAGTATACAAAAGCAGAAACAGATCTATGGGTTCATGGAGATTTGACATTCATCCTAAGAAGTGTCATCCAAATGTTGGTCTTTGGACAAAAGGGTGACTGCCAGTCTCTAAAAGCCATTCTGGCCTAGGGGTCCTCAGGACCTGCTCCCTGGACTGACAGCACCAGCCTCACCTGCTGACTTGCTAACATGCAGATTCTTGGGCCTCACACCAAGATCAGAAACTCCGGGCAGAAATCTGTTTGCACGTGACACTGAGGTCAAGCTGAGCAGACCAGGCTCACAGGGTCAACTGGCCAGTGCCTCAGGAATCTTGTGGGGGATTAAGGTTCCATTTGACTTACTACTTCTTATTTTTATTGAATTTATTGGGGGTGACATTAGTTAATAAAATTGCATAGATTTCAGGTGTACGTTCTAAAATATATAATGGATATTTTATTGTGTGCTCACCACCCAATGTCTAGTTTCTTTCCATCACCATTTAGTCTCCCCTTTCTTATTGACAAGGACTCAGAACCTATCACGTGAGGCATGGGCTTGTAGAATGCTGATACAACACAAATGGTTTTGTCTAGAAGGGAGGCAAGGACTTCTGTTCAGTAGAGAAGTAACTCCAAGGTGAAGATCATGCTGCCCTATAAGGTGCTAGCCAGTTCTGTGTCTGAAGTACCCATCTTACATAATTATTTTATTATAGCTAACTGACTGGTTATACATTGGCCTTGGTATCTGCCTTTGAACTAGCTCTGTATCATGCTGGACAATGGTCCTTACACAAGATTCACACATCTTTGACAAACGCTCACTGCATACATCTATACAAATGGCCTTTACCTTTTTGAGACATGTGCTTTGACCCAGCAGAAAGGTGGTACCCAAAGGATGAGTAGAAATGGGCTATTTAATAACTGGTGTTATAAGATTGGTGATCCACAGCAAAGGATGGAATTACACCCCAGCTCACCCCATCCACAAACTCACATTAGTTCCAATGTATTGAAAATATCAAATATGAATCAGAAAACTTCAAGCTCTTACAAGAAAAGTCAGTATGACAACTTTACAAGCCTGGGGAGGGGGAATTTTATTCAACTAGATGCAGGCAATAACAACCTCAAAAGAATAAAAAAAAAACACACACAAAACAAGACACTCAGCTATGTTACATAATGAATCTCAAAATACACAAGGAAAATGGTGAAGACTACCCGTAAACTGAGAAGATAGAAGATTTGTAATGCATTTAACTAACAAAGGATTAATCATCGAAATTCATATATAAACAAAAACCTCCTCCAAATCAGTAATAAAAAGGCAAACAACCTAATAGGTTCACAGCAGAGGGAAAAAATATGGCAAATAAACACATGAACAGATGCTTAACCTCATTAGTAATCCAAGAAATGCAAATTAAAACAATAATGAGATACCATTTGCACCCACCAGATTGGCAAAAGTTAAAAAGTCTGACAATACTACTTGTTGGTGAGGATGGATCCTTGGGAGCACTTCGGCTCTCCTAGGAGGAACGTCAACTGGAGCAACCACTTTGTAGACAATGATGTTGTCATGCAGTCAAGTCGATGGTCCTGGGCCTCTATTTCTGGCCGTATATCCCAGACAAATACTCATAAGGTCACAAGTCATCAGAAATAGGAGTCTGCGTGGTGGCTTTACTTGGGTTATAACAAACCAGAACAAACTTTAAGATTGGCCCACAGTAGAATAGATAGGGGAAAAAAAAAAGCCCGGGGTGTCTTCTTACAAAGAACATAATAGAGCAGTGACAATGCACGTCCTCTACGTGGACCAACATGCATCTCTGAATTTGGATTATTGTAGCTGAACTGACATGACTGATCTTCTTATAATAATAAAAGAAACATGAGGTAAGGTCACCTTTTTCTGACACTATTGGGTCAACTTTGCAGAATACATTTTGAAAGTTATTGGTTGTCAAATTAAAATACAGTTCTTCAAAAGAAAAATGTTATTCCTTCTTACTTATCACTCCCAGTTGATTTTGTTATTCAGTTTATGGAAAGGGTTAATTTCGCCCAGCAAGTTAGCTAGCACATTTTTTGAGCATCTTAATATAGGCACTGAGAGGTAAGGAAACTCACATGTCCAGGGAAGAAAACCCAGGATGTTGGTCTCGACCATCAGAGGCTCATATGTCAATGAACCCCTGCATCTGGTTTATGTTTTAATTGCCATCCAGAAGCTTTTTTATGTGATAATGAGGAACTATGATTATAATACACACACCTCAAAGCTGGTGTCAAATTTAAAAAAAAAAAGATAATGGTGAATGTACATGGCAATTGATAAGCTGCTTAAGAAATAGTAAAGTAAGTCCTACAAAAACTTATAAGGCGGGTTTGCATATTGATTCTACCCAGGCATTTGTTTTAATTTTTGTTATTTGTATTTTATACATCCAAGAATTGCATTTGTCAACTGCATTGTTACTGGTTTGAAAAGATGATTGTTGCGTGTAAAAGAGAATGTTCTTTTTTATCCCAAAACCACACTTTGTTTCATAAGAAATTTGTTGAAAACAATTCAAGGGAAATCTATTGTTTAACAAAAGAGACTAACAACGCTTGACAATTAAAATGATCGCAAAGCTTTAAGACTGGAATATGGACACAAGACTGGAATGCCACTCAACTACAGTTTCCCTTTCCTCACCCCGCCCCCTCCCCCGCCCCCGCCCGGCTGCCACTACACTACACAGCTTCCACTGGCTTATTTCTCTCACTTAGGGAGATGAGATGACTTCACAGAAATAATGAAACACATGGATGGAAAATAACCCCAAAGATGGGGAAGCTGAAAATGCAAGATTGATAAAGTAATTTTAATTTGGCTCTACATATGTTAAGGTAGTTAGGGTGACTTTTGTGAAGGAGTCCAACTGTGTGAAGACAGATGTGTGGAAACGGATCTCTCTCTCTCTGTCAAACACACACACACCCTCCAGCGCGCTGCATCTCTGCACATGGAGACAGCGCCGCCATGATTTCAGAGGCAGGCTGTGCCCTTCAGCAGATACACAGAGGCACCTGGGATAAGGTCCTAGGCAAGAGCTTGTCATTCACTGTGGATGCTGCAAAGTCACCAGCATCTCCTGGTCTATTTATTTATGATTTGAAAAATGATGGACTGGCTTTTGGCAAGCTTCTCCTTGGCTCAGAGGGCACTGGGGCCAAAGCAGTGAGGACTCCTCTCTCTACAGTACCATAGTGTTTTCCTCTGCAATTGGCCCTTACTGTTACTCAGGTGCAAAACCTCACGGATGCAACAGAGGCCCTGCTGTGGCATCGATCTTTGCCACAGTGGGGCCTGAGATACCCAGACGGCATGCACGCTCGCGACTGAGACCCCGGGCTCTCACTGCTCTGCCCAGAGCAGTCTGGGCCACCTGGTGTTCAGGGAGCCGCCGGGATCAATATGGCAGAATAAAGGCGAAGACAGTATGCTGCTCCCACCACTCTGGGGGAGGTGTGATGTCTCTGTAGCATCATCAGGACACCAGTTTCAAAGCCACGTTCTCGCCTCTGAGGTTGGGGGCAGAGGCTGGACATTCTGGGGGGAAGCATTTGTCCTTCTTCATTGCACTTCTCTCACAAGCAGAGTTGAGATTCACAAGCAGATCAGGGGTACTGGCCTCTGTAATGCACTGTGAGGACATCGGGGCAAATTCTAATGTGCTTTAGGCTTCCTGGCAGCTTGTGGGGGCATTTTACAGAAATTTCTACAGTGACTTCTAACTACCAAGGTGAGTGTCCATATCAGCTCACACCAGTTTTCCATTTAGTTTGAAATATCTCTTTCTGTGGAGGGACCGAACATCTACGAGAATCACCAGGCTTGAGTGCAGGAAATCTCAGTATGTTTGAGATTTCGGAGGCCAGGGCAGCTGGAGGAACATGTCCAGCGTCTCAGAAAGCCGGGGTCCTGCAGCTGTTTGCAGAAAAATGGGACCCAAGAAGAGGAGAGAATAAGGCAGAAAAAAATGGAATGACAAAGGCTTCAGATGCCTTCATCCAATCAGCTGAGAGGCTCTAGCCTGCACACACTGCCTTTCTGCATGTCCCTCTCCTCGGAGCTCTTCTCATCCGAGGCACAGCTTCTTTATCTCCCCTCCATGCCCACAGCCTGCCGCCATCCAGCCTCCCAGGCAGCTCTCCATGGTCCAGCACTCACACTAGCTCACCACCTCCCCATCACTCACTGTCTTCACACGTGTGCTTCCACCTGAACAGGTGCATTTCCTGGGCATGGAATTGCTTGAACATAGGCTGGATTCCTGACTTAAACATACCTGCAGAGTCTCCTATGTGGCTATTCCACGTCACTCTATGGGCAGGCACAGGAATTCCTGCATCCCCCTTGATGGGTCTGCTAGGGCTGCTGGAACAAAGTACCACAGATTAGGTGGCTTGAACAACAGAAATTAATTTTATCAGTTCTCGAGGCCAGGAGTCCAAGGTCACTGTGTAGGCAGGTTGGATTTCTCCTGAGAGCTCTCTTTGCCTTGAAGATGACCGCCTTCTTGCTGGGTCTCTATGTGGTCCTCCTCTGTGTGTGAATTCAGCCTTGGTGTCTCTTTCAGTGTGCAAATTGTCCTTTTAAATAATTATTATTTATGGGACTTCATGGCTTTTTCTTTTCTAACAGAAGAGGTGATAGCAGAGGTCAGGAGACCTTTGGGGGGAACCTGAGAAAGACATTCTCCAGAGATTACAACATACATATTTCATTTCTCGTGAGTTGTCTAGACTTACAATTGTACCACTTAGTATAACATGTAAAAGTTTGTTTTGAAGAGTCTTGTGACTTTTAAATAAATTAAAAAAAATGCAGAAAACGATTTTTTTATTTGCTATTTTTGTGTTCTTCCTATAGAGCTGGTGCCATTTCTTGGACCTGAAGAACTTGTGTTATTGTTTCTAACTAGAGGCCCAGTGCATGAAATTCGTGCATGGGTAGGGTCCCTAGTGGCTGCTGGCTACAGGCTGGGGCCTCCCTTCCTCAGCTGTCAGCCTGGCCTTCCTTCATTCTCCGCCACCCCATGGTGGTCAGCGCATATCATAGCAAGTGACCGAATTCCCATTTGGTTGAACTCCCGAGGGGACACAGGATAGCAGGCTTTCATATATATAGATAAGGCAGGTCCGGTAATCATAGGCTCTTTTAATTATTTTTCCCCTGAAAAAATCATTGTTGAAGGACACAGTTTTGCTGGATACAATTCTGGTTTGTGAGTTTCCTTGTTTTGTTTTGTTTTATCTCTTAGCATTTAAATTTGTGAAGCTATTATCTTCTTGTCATTTTTCCTAATGTGAAGCCAGTTTTCTTTTGTATTATCTTTTACTTTGTTTTTCAGATTCTTAATTTTTCTGTTTTCCAGCAGTTTGAATATTATATGCCTATATGTAGAGATTCTTAATTTTAATTATTTATATTTTTGTATTTGATTGGGTTTCATAGATTTCCTCTATCAGTAGGTTAATTTATCAATAATAAAAGAATGATCATCCTTATGTTCTCAATTACATTTTTTGCCTTATTTTCTCTCTTTTCCTTCTAGGTCCCTAATTATATTTATGTTAAAGTGATATTGTCACACAAATATCAAAGTCCTAGTATTGTTATTATTATTTTTGCCAATACTTATGTTGAAGATGATGTTTCTTCTTCATGTTTGATCTGAATAATTTGTATTGATCTGTCTTATAATTTAATTTATTTTAACAGTTTTAATCTGCTGGCAAACTTCCTTATCTTTTCACTCATTTGGTTCAGCTTTTCCACTACGTTATAGTAATTTTAATGTCCATAAATTAAAATACTCTGTGTGAACTTCTCTGTCTTCTTCTATTGACTGTTTCTTCTCCTGACCATGGGTGGCGTTTTCTCACTTCTTAATTTCTCTTTTAATTATTTAGCGTGTGACATGCATCGTACATGCAGCAGTAGAACCTGCTGGTTGTGTGTGGCCTTTTGTCCACTTGGTCTGCACTTGAACTCATTCGTGTTCTTTGTTGCAGCGTCAGTTAGATTCTGATCCATACTGGCTTCAGGCATTTGGGTGGAGGGGATCAAGAGTTTATCTTCCCTGGGTGTTATGTATGTATGCATTTATTTATTTACTTTTATTCGGTTGCCATCTTTCTGAATCATGTGAGCTCTTTGTCTGCTCTATGAGTGGGAGCCAGAATTCTGGGTTGTTGGGAACTTTCTGCACTTTGGCGGCATCTTTCTGCCTCACGCAGGCCTTCGGGAAGCTGCTACTCGGGACTGAAACTTCCAAGCCATCGACACATGCCAGTAAAAGTTCAGTAAAGTTCCCCTAGTTTCCTTGTTCTCCAAACACAGCAAATCTGTCTTCCTCTTGTCGCTCCACTGAAAGTGGGAGTCTTTGAGCTATCATTTTGCTTAGAAAGGACGGACTGACTTGTAGAGTTGAGTCTATGCATTTTCTGTGCGTCTGTAGCTCTCCGACAGATGTTGAAAACTATGGGTTTTGTAGCGTTTCCAAATTATTCTCACGGTTACAGTGGAAGCAACGGGTTCTTTTTTCTCTCTGTAGCCCTAATTGAAAGCAGAGGTCCAGGTGCTTTCCTTTAAATACATTGTTGGAATGGGGTCTAGTATAAGGGTACATGACCATGACACTTATCATCCAGCAGGAACATTTTCCAGGCTAAAGGAAATGATAAAAACAACCAAAATTACATACCTAAGCTGTGCATTTATTGACAATTTGGTTTAGTGTTGATCTATCAAAACTATTTTAGAACTAAAATTATTTCTGAAACATATAAATAACAGATGTTTGTATACACTAAAGCAAATTGTTTAAAATTGTTCTTTATATTATTTACATATTAATAAGTATAAACATTATATGTATTCTTTGAACATGTCCATGATGCAATCAATTTCTAAGGCACAGAATCTTTAATTCTGAAGATTTAAAAACAATTTGAATTTTTCATATAATTGCTTTGAAAGAATCTATAAATAATGAGATAGTTGGTAAGCTAAAAAGATCTGCTAAAAAGATATTCTCAGTTCTATTGTCTTATATTGAGACAATATATTTAGTCTTCAGCTTCTGTATTTTCTCAGAAAATACAGCTTCTGTATTTACTGTGTATATATTTTTCATTAAGGGCCTAAATATTCTTATAAATATAACAAAACATTATAAAAGCTCTGAAATTAAGGCATTCATTTAAAAATTCTTTAGAAACTTTTTTCCAATTCAGATGATATAAACTCTTAGGCTTTCTTAATTTCATTCCTTCTGCATTCAGAATATAAATAACTCTAATTAGCAATAGAAGAGTCCATTAGAATATATTTATTATAAATGGAGATATTCCAAACACAACCCTTTAATTTGAAAATTAAATATTGGACACTTTTGTGTTTGGGCATTTAATTTGTTCAGTTTCTGCCTTGCTTTATGGGAGTATTTTTCTGTCTTCCTGTTCACAAACCTTTTCTTGAAAGGGTGAGTTGGTGGGAGCTGGGCAACAATACAATTCACTGCAGCTTCAAAACTGAAGTGTTTTAGCCAATGTTTAATTAAAGGGTTTGATTAAATATCTCTAAATTTTTTTTTGTTAAAAAATACAATAAAAATGTAGAAGACTCATTTAGAAAATATTTGATTTTATTATAGGACACTTAAGTTGATATCCAAAAGAGCCAATTTAATACTCAAACAATTGTTATATCTTATTAATGATAGTTAGTGCCCACTATTAGGCTGAAATACTTTTTATATCCAATACTAGTTTTTTTAAATTTATAGTTCAGTTATTCTATGTAAGATAAAATATTATTAAATTATTGAAGTATAACTTGTATTTCCATTGGTAGAGTTATTACACCTTCCTGTGCAATTTTGAATTGGGCATGAACAACAATCAGTTTTAAGTATTTTGATGCCTCAAATGCTCCATAACTTAATAAAAATGTTATTTTTACCGTAATGCTATTTCACCAAAATTTCCATTTTTATTATCATCACCTAGGCAAATAATTCTATATTAAATGTTAACAGTTTTTTGAATTCACAGCATTCACAATAACCTTACAATTTTCACTTCCTACAGGATGAGCTTAAGAAGTTTTGACACAAAAAGTGAATAAAAATGTCAGTCAGTTATTGAAAATATGATAATTTATATTTACATCATCTAATGACACTGATGTAAAAGAGAAATTATTTAACTTTGCTAATTTCTTTAATTACTAAGCCAAAAATGTTTGGTTTGATTTTATATATATTATAAAATCCTTAAAATGGAAAATATCCTATATTTATTTAGTAAAGTACTCATTTTCTGTAAATGAAAAGTTATGCTTCATAGAATGATAAATAAAAGTCCTTAATGTAGCCACTTATGATACATTTTATTGGGCCCAATCTTCTCACAGCACTATTTTCTGTTTTGGTAGAGGCTTTCAGGGGTGTGTACCTACAGGTTTGTATGAAGTTAATGATATCACTTCAGCCTGTATGGGAGATGATAAAATGATGTTAAATATTTTGACAAATTACATGTCATTAACTTTCTTGAAAAACCGAAAGTCTGCACTTAATTTTAAAATTAAATATATACTCTTTAAAATCCTGGCTTCCAAAAAAAAGACTTATTGCAAAATAGATAAAACTTTAAATACTGATAATATAAAGAAAGCTGCAGATTGATCACATGCAATAAATGTAGTGACAGAGTTCAGGCTGCTTCCTGTTCAGGGAATGTCCAGTGCCCTGTCCACCCTGACCTGGGGCAGTCTCCTCTGTAGCGGACTGCTGGTGGCCTTACCAGTGGCTGTCTCTCACAGGCGACATCTGGACTGGAAGGACAGCAAGCATGAGAGACAGTTATGAGTCCCAGTACCACAAGACAGTGTCAAACATGCCTCCATTTATGAAGGAGTATTCTGAAAACTGGGGGTGAAGGTGGCCTGCAGGCTATGGAGTCTGGAAAGGTTTGCAAAAAGACACAGGAGTCTTTTAGATTTGACCACTGATTGAATAAAAATTCTGTTTATTGTCCATGTGTCATTAGTAGGTAAGTCTTTGGCAGAATCTGGCAGCAACAAGCAATATGCATGAAACCCACCCAGCTTATTAGCATTCTTACCTGTTTCCATAGTAATTCCTATGCTGGCAATCTATTTTAAAGAAGTACTCAGCCATACACACATAATTAAGTAGTATGTGAATTTATATCAAGCGAGCTAGACCAGGGAACAATATATAGGTAGAGAGATAGACAGACAGACAGACAGACAGACAGAAAAAATCATTGTCACAAGATTAGTTCTAATTCAATTACTTTGAAACAACCCAAGGTCACAGCAATGCACTGAAACTTGTGTCACCTTGAAATAAATAATTCTTTCTTTTTTATGTTAGTTGAATTCAGAAAAAAAATTGTCTGAATAGTCTTCCAAGTTTCAATCCTGAGATGTTTGAACTAAATATACTCATGGTCTCTTGCAAAATTAACACAATATGATTCCATGACAAGAACATTCTAGTTGAGAGTCTTGCTCATTCCTCTTTTGTGGAATTCCTGCTGCTTCTGAAAGTAATAACTGACCATTTTAAATCCATTTTTGAGGAATGACTATAAATACCAGCATTTGTAAAAATTAAAGTTTCCAATTACCAATCATTCTCAAACAAAAGCTTCACTCCCAAAATGATGTCGTCATTTTTATCTTTCAGAGAACATCCTGCCCACGCAGACGTAATAGCAGTATGTTACCTTCACCACTCGTTGGTTGTCTCTTGGCACTTTTCCCCCCTGAAAATGTCAAAATATTCATCCCTCAGAGATGCTCATAATACAATTTCTTTTGTGATTTGGAACAAGTTCTGATCTTTTTGTTTTTTGACATCTTTATTCAGGAAGAAGTGAAGGGATCTGAAATTCTCCACATATGGGAGAGGAGTTTAATGATACTCTGAAGCTGCCTTGTCTAAGTCAGCCTTCAGTCAGGCGACCTCAATGTGGCTTACGGGGGGGCAGCTACTCAGGAAAACAGTCATTGCAAGTCTAAACAAATAAACACACAAACACCCTCAAACCAACCAAAATAATCAAATTACCTATTTTTATTGAGCTCTACATTATTAAAGATATAGTTAATTTAGATTTTTATTATTAAATCTTTAATTTTAGTCTAACTTATTAAAGTTTTATGGTGGAACTAATATAATAATTGTTTTATTGTTCTCTGCTTTGCCCAGAGTCAATCATTCATTTTTAAAATGATGAATATTTGTAATTATTACATAGCTTCTCACTTCTTCCTGTAAATAAAAATTAATTGCTCACTTGCATTCTTCTTGTTCTAACATTTGGTATCTTCCCTGATTTATTGGAAAGAAATCTTAAATTCAAAATATGTGAATTCAAAATTCACATATCATTTTTACACCTACAGGACTCATAGGTATCATCTTTAATAATCTACCCAAACCCAATATCTGATATTTCATACTGAATGCCTTTTAGAAGAGCCATGTGTCCGATGAAATAGGTGCCTTTTTCCTCTGACAGACATATTGTACTTGGGTTTTCTCTCAGAGTTTTGATTAGCTGTCGATTATTTCCCCAAAAATAATGTTACCTGCCTTTTGATTATGTTTGAGAATTTAATATACTTAGAAGCATACTACCATATCTTGAGGAAATTGTTTTATTTAAAAATAAAATAAAATAAATCCTTGTCCTTGAAAGTGGCAATATTATTTGAAAGACAATTAATGAGTATTTTATAATTTCCTTAAAAATCATGAGCACTTTATTTGAAAGTATTGTGAGTATTGAGAATTACTGAATACCTCTCCTGCCTCAGAACTTCCTCCTAAGTAACTCTACACTGGACAGTTACTATAGTCCACATTTAAAGATATTTAAGTGTCCACAGGAGCTTGCCTCTGCCTTCCTCGATGCCATATGGCCTCACCAGTCAGCATGCCCTGATTTCTAGAGATTTTCCAGAAACTGGAAGGAGAGCGAGGTCATATTCATCTCAGTATGTGCATGGACTGCTGTTTAAAGTGATTATTACATACAGAGCAAGTTTCCTGAAAGCATTTGACATTGAAAAGGGAACAGAATAATGATATGTGAATAATTCAATTATAATTTCCACTTGAAGGTGCGTTTTCATTGTTTCATGTGCACAGTCTTGATGTGCAGGAGGTGTAGCTGGGCTGGTCCCTGTCACACTGGTCTCATCCTAAAGAAGGTCCTTCCGTAGCAAGCTGAGCCCTTAGCAGCTCTAGTGTATGCCAACATAGGGACATGCAGGGCAGGCAGAGAAATAACCTTCATGAGAATACTCCCAAGTCTAAAATTATCCACTCTTTACACTCTATCTGGAGCGCAAAGGAGAAATATGAACAGATATTAAATTTGAGGTGTGGCCACGATGACGTAGACATTGACTTATGCTGCCTGAAGGTGGAATCTTTGTGCTTAATGTGAGAAATCTGAGCAGGTTAGGACCGTGACATAATTTGGAGTTTGCTCTCCGGTGAGCCATATGAGCATTCAGGAGTGACTCCCACATGTTTGCAGACTGCTGACAGTGCTGGCCGTAATGACACCCCTGACCTCCGAAGGGAGAGTGTGTATCCTCCTTTGTAAATGCTGCGGTTATGACTGCACTTCTTTGAATATAACCTGTAGCCACATTTCAACATCATGGGACAAATGATCTTTGTGGGATGATGCACACAGTTTCTTTCTTGAGGTAGTCCATTGCCAATCAAATACCTAGTGATAACAACCTGCACCAATCTTTGCTAAATCCTTTGGAAATGATGTGATTTGGGTAGAGTTTGGGGTGGCCCCTTCACATCCACAGATTCTGCCTAAATGTTGATGCCCAATATTTGCCTCTAGTTATCAGGTATCTTCAGATGTGGCCTTTCAAAGTATTTTTTTTGTAAAAAAAGAAAAAAAATGTTTGCTTTTTCATTATAAATGTGTACAAAAGAAGGAGGGAGAGAAGGTGGAGAAATATTCTCTCTGCCTAAATATAAACTGAAGTGTAAGATGCCGGTAATTTCCTACAGAATATATGGGCTCTGAGACACACAGATCACCCTAGGTAATTTACCCACTACTTCACCCAAACAGAATGAATTCCCCCTTCATTTTGTGGGGAGCATGTGCAAGTCGTATGTAACCTAAAGTCATGCGCCCCATGTTTCTACCTGATCATCTCGCCAGCCCTGTGACAGGAGAAGGGGGTACTTTCATTCCCATTTCATGGATGAGCTCACCGGCCGGAGCACACGGCGGGGGAGGCCAGCCTGCAAGGTTCTCTGTGGAAGGTGGAGGCCCTGAGGCGGTCTGGATGGATTGCATGACCCCGACCAGAGGAGCAGCAAGACGCCGTGTTCCTTTAAGCCGGTATAACAGCAACCGTAGCCAGCGGCGTGGCTGCCTCAGCAGACAGTACACACGGGGCCGTCCTTCCGCAGCAGCCCCCCTGAAATATGAGGCATGGGACGCAGCAATGCCTTGTCGTGTGCGAGCTGGCAGAGACCAAGACATAATCACAAGGAAAGCGAGAGGGATGCGGGAAGATGCAGCCTCGGAAATGGATTAAATGCACATACATTTTGTGATGAGTGACTGTAATGAAAGTCAAATGAATTATAATAAAATATGGAGTTTTAAAAAAGAAAACCACTCAATGCATAATGTTGCCGGGAGAACATTGAACAGTTTTTCACTGCATGCTATTGTCAAAGTAAATAACTACCCAAGACAAACTTATAAAGTGGTTTTAACTCTAATGTGATGCACAAAGTCAGTCATTTAATTTGTTAATTAGTATTATGCCAGAAACTATCTATTCAATATGAAGCAAATATGTTTACAATCTTATCTGCCATCTGTTTAATCGATGGGAGGATACTTAGAGCTGGATTCTCAGAGAGGGTTGTGGAAAATTTGTTCCACAATTAGTGCAGCAGATTTTTTAATTCTGGAAGAATTCTGCATGTGTGGGGAGCACCTCCACCGAGGAGACTGCACCGCAGTCCATCACACGCTGCTACATCCACGATCGCTGAATGGCGTTCAGCAGCTGCTCGCCAAAGCTGAGGCGTGGAGACAATCCTTATAAAGACACCGATGAATACTTTGATATATGTATACACACAAACCACTTGCTCATGAAAGGCGGAACTGCTTTGGCACGAAACAAATTTAACCCCAAATTTATAGAGATGGACAACATATGGCTCATGACAAGGACTATTAAAGAATCAGTAGTTCTTCCAGATTTCATACAAGAAAACTTCAGTTAGGCAGTGCCGCGGCCATGAAAATGAATTCTCCAGGTGCTCTTAAACTGCTGCTTAAGAAGTGGTTTTAAGTTGTTATTTGGAACAGATTTAAAAATAAAGTTGGTGATAATCGAGGGTCTTAGTGGGAGTGGCAGTCTTCCGTTCCCTCTGGGTGGCGGGCCTGCTCAGGGCCCACAGGCAGGCACGGCCAGCCAGGCTGACATTTTCCACGTGAGCCTTCTCCCTGCCGGCTCGTCTCACCGCCGCCGAGAAGCTCATGCCGCCTCTGCTGCCATTGAGACTGTTTACATTGCAGGGTGGTTCCCTCTGACTTGTGTTGTTCTGTTCTCTCCACTTTCCAAACGACAGTCCAGGTTCACAACAATTAGTTTCTTCACAGCATCAATTATCAGCGAAGCACATCCTCAAGAATTTTGCTAAGTCCGTCATTCAGTGTTCGTGAACACTATGGATAATATCCATCGTGTTGCCAGTTGTTCACGTGCCGATAATCTTTGTTTTTGTCACTGCTATGAGTTATAAGCATGTTATTTTAACCCTCCTTAACAACCCAAACTCAAATCTCTATTATCCCATAATAGGGTATTTTCCCATAATTAACTACCCCCACACCCAATTGGTAGTTACCTGCCCAGTTCAAGTAGGGTCTCTGTGTTCAGCTCATCTATTAGTTTCAAAGCAGTATCTATTTTTAAAAATCCAGCTTCACTGCTTTTTTGGTGGAATTCTCAAAGGATATGCAGTTCTTGCAAAAAGGGTGACAAAGATTATCTAGAAAAAACCCTGCTAATGGTGTTGCACACAAATTCGTTATTTTGTTGTGGGGCAGGTTGCTGGTGGTTTCAGTTTCCCCCAGTCCTGGCCCCGGTTCGTAGGTTTGGTGTTTGTGACAGAAGGTGCCTGCGAGAAGTGGAGACCTACCCATGACTTACGCCAGGAGAAGCTGTCCCAACATGTAAATCGCTTTCTCTTCTGAACTTTTTTTTTTTTTTTGGCTTATTGTGTGGAATTGACCTTATGAGCTCTAGCCCTTGGGGAGAACACACTTGGGGAATCTGAAATGTCTGTGGCTCAACGATGTCCTGATGGGTACCGCCTTTCTCCTGTGTGTTGTTTCATAAAGTGTGCAGTGTACCCCAGGCTCAGAAGGGCTCAATGTGCTTGGGAACCATATTTTGACAAGCTGTAGCTGCCTCCCTCAATATGTTTCCGTACCTCCCGGGTCACTCCACAACAATGATTCAATTCCTAAATCCTCATGCAATCCTTACCATGTTTGGAGCATAAAGAGCATGCACACTGTCTGTGTGGACACACGTATAAATCTCCTTACGTTCCATCCTGCCGCTGACACTGCCGGAGACCTTATCTCAAGTCAGCATGCAGATTTTTGAACCAACACCTCCCCCCACCCTGCCTCCCACGTCTTCAAAAACAGGCCCGTCTGGCTAACAAGGTTTAGCTGAGCAGGCACCTGACTCCCCAGACCTCCGGCACACAATGCTGAAGTCCGGTGGCGACGGTACAGGACCGAGCCCATTGAAACATTCTAAACCTCAATTCATCTGTCCCTAATAGTGTTTCAATAGTATCCTAGTAACCTCTTCTGTGACGCTTCATCTGGTCTGTATTTGCAAACACTATTAAAAAAAAAAAAAGCCTTGCATTCAGGGGGAAGAAAGTCTGTGTGAAATCTCTTCCGCGAGCTGCTGGGGAGAGGTGCGGGCGCCTCTGTGGGCTAGTGTGTTTGCCAACATGCCATATGGGAGTCGTGGCTGGGACTTTTTTTTTCCTAGAATAATTAAATGTTGATGGCAGAGTTCAAATGGATCATTAAAATTCAAAAGTGTAAGAAACAGATTTTTTCTTATGTTGCTGAACGCTCCAGAGGGCCGAATAGCTAGCAGAAGTGCGGCAGGCTGCCGTCCTGCGAGCAGCATGCCTCGTGATGCTGCTAATTTGATCATAATATAGTCATCTCTGAAGATTACAGCTATTCAATTAAATATTCTAATTAACCTGAAGTATTAGGCAAATGATACTAATTACAAATATTCTCCTGAGATTCGCAGCAATGAAAACCCCACTCGCAACCGATACTTCTAGCCAATGTCTCGTAACGCAATGTCCTATATCATAGGCTTTCAGAATATTAAAATGCAGTTAATTTGCCTAAACCTCATTTGTTTAATGGCATTAGCATTTTGTTTGAAATTGTAATAAACGTACATCCCGCTTTCAAGTAAAATTTAAAATGAGTGTACTCTTGGGGTAACTTAAGATTCCTGTTTACAGACCTCACACTTTACTCAGCAAGCGGAACAGTTTGAGCTTAACTTTCAGCCATTAAACATATTGAAATTGTTTTAAAATGCTAATAATTTGTCTTTTCAAATAAGAAAAAAAGAAGATATTTTGCAGTAAAATTTCCTGACGTTGCCCATGTGACCAGGCTCCTACTGCGAAGGCCCTGATGCCTGAGCCTCCTGGATCCGGGGAAGGGCTTCCCGGTGGGAGGTTTGGAGGCGCGGCCGCAGCTCCGTTCCCCCACTGCCCACCCTTCTTGCTCCTTAAGTTGCATTTGCTGCCCTGAGGCAGCGGGATTTCTGTGTAGCTACCCCCACCCCTGGGACTGGGATGAAATGTTATCTTCTCAAGATCTGACCCCATTGTAAGCTCTGTGCTCCTCCAGTCCCCATGGGAGAGGGCTCTCCTCTGAGCCCTCCCCCACAGTCAGCACAGCACCAGACCCACCTCATTCTGAATAGAACAGTCCTCTGTGTCTCAAGGGACCAACAGCACCCATGGGTGCACCAGTGGCACTTCCCACTAAGGAGGGAAGCTTGGCAAACAGCCTCAATGTGTTGTAGATTCGCTGATTTCCGAAGCTGATTTCCTTTGGGAGGCGAAGGTAGGGTGGACTGGATTTGAGTATTTTCGAGATCCTGATGGAGGACAAGATAGAAGCAAGACAGGGCTGGTGCCTGACTGTGGGCTATGGCCCAATCATGCACACACTGGAGGGGCAGAGGAGCGTGGGACCTATTTAGAAGTAGAGGTAGAGTGGGTATTGGCTGAAATGACCAGTTTATCCAAATAGGAGCATTGGTGCTCTGATACTGAATTACCCCAGCGATTTGGACCACAGTGTTTGCAATAAAAATAGTTGAAAGTGGGGAAGAGGGTGAATGTCGAAGGGGTGAGCAGGGCCCACAGAGCACTGACCCTCCAGCTGGTTAAGTGCCCTGTGTGTGGGCACTGGATCCACTCCTACGTTTACCAAAGGGAGACTGGATGAGACGATAGTGTCTCTGTTTATGCCAGGGCTTCATGCAACACCAGGACTTACAGGCATTTCCTCTGGGAGTGAGGATGCTGGGATGAGTTACCTCTGTAAACACCGATGTGGAATCACATGAGATGCCTCAATTTCTCAGAAACAGGAAACAGGGAGGACAGGATGGAATAAAGTGAGCAGAATGGAATAATGAACACATGAGGAGCAGACCTGCTCCCCAAAGAGCAAAGGGAGGGACTTTTGCTCGGGCTATGAGGTGGGCCTGGTGTTGCAGTGACTGAGCCATGTGGTCCCTCAACCCAACTCTCTCCCCTCAATTTTCATCCAGGATCTGGGGGAGCTCATGCTGAGGAAAGGGGTCCTTCAGGATGATTGGTACAGATAGGGAAGCCTATGCACAGAGATCAGTCCCATTCCCAGGGACCCATGGGTTCCCAGTAGCCTGGCTGTTGGGCCTCATGCAACTGATGCTCACAGCCCCTTGAACAAAAGAGAGTAGAGCAGATCATTGTGTGAAAGTTCCAGAAAGATCATTGTCACACATTGTTTTGGGCGGGGGGAAGGTGCTTAGGAAAGACTTCTATGTGAACAGTTTTCTGTTGTAGTAATTAGCATAACGGAGCAAAGCAACACGGAAGTTAAGCTAACAGGTAAGGCTTGTGGTCTGGCTCTCTTTCTGTCACACGCTCCAGTGGCACCTTCCCGGCCCGTTGCTCATTTCGAAGGCTGGGAAGGAGCAGGAGATGGCTCAAACGCAGGTACCCCAAAATAATGAAATTAAAAAGAGAGAAATGAACCAGAAGTGAGTGAAGGGAAGACAGAGGTAAAAGAACAGACAAAGAATGAGAACCTCCTCCAAGGGAGGCGAGTCCGAGATTGTCCTGCGAGGCTTCCACCGGCTCCGCTAAGCGGGGGCCGGGCTCTGGGGCGTCTGTCCTGTCCTCTTCCTCTCTTCCTGCAGACGGACACACAGAAACATCTGAGGTTCTCGCGGGGACAGTCTGCCTCATTAGCAATTCTCCTTCCACGTGTTTTCATCGCGTCCGCCGATGACTGCTCCGAGTGATGCTGCTCAGAGGCAGCAAACCATGGGGCTTTGTTGGGCAGTTTGCATGTGTCCCCTTCAGCAGACAAAAAATAAGTTGTGATTAAGGTGAGGATAAGTCATGCCTCTGTTCTCTCTGGTAAAGGAAAACATATGGACTCAGAAGTAATATTTTTATACTGACTTGGTCTATGTTATGCAGAAGGGGACTCGAGAACACAGGACATTTGTGCTCAGAAGAGGGGACAGAGTTGAGAACCTGGCAACTGCTCGTGTGGGGTTCCTGTGTCCCCTCACCCTCCGGGAGACACTCCCTAGGCCCAGGACCCACAGGAGTTACTGGCACAACTCTTTCCCAGGGGAATCCGGCCGGGCCTCTGTGGCTTTTGTGGTGCAGTCACTGTTGCCACATGGGCTATGCTCAGCTGAGCTCACCTGGGGGACACATGTTTCTCCCACTGCCCACCGGCCCCTGCACTCACACAGGTCTGCATGTTCCTCAGTGGGTGGTATGTGTGTGTGTGCACCTCAGCTGGTGCTCAGTGCTAGAAAGGGCAATCCCCCCACTTTCAGGATACACAGAAATGGGGTCCCCTAGGATGCCTGGCTGTCTACAGAAGCGGGATCCCCAAAGACACCGCGTGTGTGCGGGAGACCGGGAATACAGACACACGGTCTTACAACCCTTGTCAACCATGCCAGGCCGCTCCACGTGGCAGACGGAGCTGTGTGAGGCAGGCAAGTGGAAAACGCTATGGAGCGAACTGTTTTGTGACACGTTTTTATGACATAATTATATTGATCTGAAACACACTCATCCAGAACCACAACCTTTAAAACCCCGAGAAAAGGCCCGAGCTGCATAATCTCTTCAATCACTTGATATTCGTATTCTTATTCACAGGTCCCTGAATACGTCCTGTGTGTAACACGGACGCACGGTGTGGCCCGCGGTCCCTGCCAGCAATATGTTTCAATAAGGCAATTTTCCCGCTGCCTGAGAACATCAGCAGGGTGCTCTCTGGAACCGAAACCGGGGATGACATCTTACTCACGCAGGCACCCGAGGACGGAGCTACTCTCCCTTAAAGGAGAAAAGGGTTGCCAGCAGCTGTGACAGGCGGGGAGGCGCACCCCTCTGTCCACACGCGGTCGGCCTGTGACTTTGAGCTACCTTTGCAGCCCCATCGAGCAAAGCCGGCAGGACCCGGGTGCCCGGGGGGATGGCTTCTGGAAGGATGGCGGTGCCCTGTGTTTTCATGCCCCCGTTCTTGTGTTCTTCATGTTCAGAAACAGCATCGTAAGCGGCTCTGGGGATGGGGAAGGCAACGTTCTTTTCTTTTAAAGTGCACCGGTGACATTTCTTCTCTTTATATTTTAGGGCATTCCTCATTCTCTCTGTGTGAAAGGGGGAAACAGAGCACATTCTCTGACCTTCTTAAATCAATTTCAGCATTGAGATTTAAAATAAATACTGAAAATCATGTCGGATTTTAAAATACCAGCTGTGCCGAGGCACTCGCCTCCCTAAATCACCTGCTTTTACAGCTCCCACGTCTTTATTACCCCTCATCGGCCCTGCCAGCAATGCCAGACCTCCATCCCCGCGTTTGATGACTGTTTTCCTAGATTTCTACATCAGAATGGTCAAAACATGCCTTGGCTAAGCTACTTGGAGCAGCGTGGATCCCCGAAGTTAATCTCCATACAGATGTGTCTGCACAGGGAGGCTGGCTGGGGATTTAGAGCGGGAACGTGGGGGTCCAGCCCCCTGTGGCTGGTGTTGTGGGCTCGTCCTTTGATAAATTTCCCCTCATAACTGCACCCAAAAGAGAGGCCACCAGCCTGTTTTCTTCACAGAGGAAGCAGGTTATTCTTAGAGCAAGAATACAACCTCATGAAAAACAAGGGTTGTGAAAGAAAGCCTCTCGCTGCACAGAGGAGATACAGCTGCAGTCCCGCTTGTTCAAAAATAAAATCCTGTTGAAACTCGCCAGGTTTGGACGGACCTGACTTTGAGAAATCGTTCTGTGATGCAGTCAGTTTTGTGGGGTTGGAGAGGGAGATACAGTCAAGAACGAATGTTAAATATTTAAATGGAAATAAATCCCGACCTGAATTCCTTTGGTGGTGCTACATGCGCATGAAGCAGTTTGGGGGCGACTGCCTGCTGAAATATTTCTGGAGATCGTTTGTCACCACGGCACTACATTGCGCCAGCCGCCAGCCCTGCTTCTGCGACATCGGCTCGTAACATCCCAAGGCCTCTTCTGCTAATTCGTTCTAAAGCAGGTGCTTTCGGAGCACTTATCGGCCCGCAGCAAATAATGGGACGGTCGTGTGGCTCACACCTAGGAGACGGCTCTGCTGAAAATAGGGGACACCTCAAAGACATTTGCATTCTTAGGAAAGCAGCCGGCCTTCACTGGTAATGTAGCTCCCCACAGATAGGGTCCTGCGGAAGGAAGGAGCAGGACAGCCGGTGAAACGGCCCACCCGAGGCCCCTCCTCCATCACCAGCAGTCAGAAACCTGACGCTTGTTCACGGCCAGCCCTGTGTGGGCCATGTGCGCTCCTGCTGCTCTGTGTGTCCCGAACCCTCTGTGATGGCCAAGCAGAAGCCATCAGCACAGGACACCTGGACCACTGCTGAGGCTATTGCATTGGCCGTGGCTTGGGAGCTGTGTCCCCGGTTCTGCTCCCCGTCCACCATCTACCCTGTGACAGTTTATTTAGCAAATGACAGAAGCATGTTTGCTTCTCCTGCTTTTATTAGAGGTCACTGCAGTCTCAGGGAAAAAGAAGGTTTGGAGGATGTGTGAAGTGAGCAGAGTTGCCCAGACAGGCTAATGCCCTTCAGTGGCCTGGCTTGTGCACATGGCTCTACATCACAACAGAGCAAAGAGCTGTGGAAAGACAGATCTGATGTTGGAAATGCAGAAATGCAGAGTCTGTCTTCTGAGACCTGAACTGGGATTTGTTCCTGAGAGTCTCTTTTTGCATTTAATTCAGTGTAAACTGTGTCTCACACATCAAAATATAGAATGTAGAGGAGCGTGTATTCCCCAACCGAATATATAAAAGGGCTATTAAAAACTGACCTTGTCATGGCCACGCATTATACTAATGTTTCTACATGACTAATTATGTAGGATTTGAGCAGTACACAGTAAGACATATCCGTTAGAAAGAAAACTTTTTGTAAAGAATAGTTTAAGTCTGACAATGACCATCACTTCACCATTTTTAGCCCTGGTTTTGTCCTTTTTCAAAGACAATTTCTCATCGGTAGCAGCCTTCCCTGTGTAGCTGAAGCCAGGACTTTGCTCAGGTCAGGACTTGAAGAGAAGGGCGTATGAGATGTGGTGGGTTTGCAAAATCATGTGACTCACTCGATGGGGCAGAGGAGGGGCCAGGACGGGGTAGGGACACATGGGTCTTTCCAGGACATCCTGATCCAGTGTCTGGCTGTGGCGACAGAAGCTCGGGCCTGAGCTCTGAGACACAGGGACACCCCAGCCCACAGCCCAGAGCTATTGTGTTCTGAGCCTTCAGGTATAGAAACATCAGGTTCGGTGGTGAGGTTGGGCTGTCTGTGTACCCAAGGCCTATCCAGTGTGGCCCATACAGGTGAGTCAGAGAGTCCAGTCTGTGTATCCCAAAATACACAGAGTGGTAAATTCCAAGCCAGGTGTTGCAACAGCCTGCAACCCTGTTTGTTCTGAAGGCAGCAGCCTTTCTTATGACACTCATGCCTGGGTTTTGGGCTGGACTGGCACTAGACTGTCCTGAACACACTGGCTAGTGATTGAGCCACGCCATAACCCAAAAGGCTGCCGCTACTTTCTCCGTGTACAAGTAGCCCTGTAAATGGGCTGCATTCATGGCTGGAGACCCCACCTCCCAAAGGAAAATTTAATTTCTTGACTACAAGTCAGAAATAACTTTTAAAAAATTAGCAAGCAAACAATATTTTTTAAATGTCTTCTTTTTCTTTTCTATTTTTGGCTTCATTTTGATGCATAAAGAAAGAGCGTTTAGAAGAAGCATTCTAGCATCGCATCCTTTCCTGATGCTGTCATCATCACCAGTTCTGAACCCAGACTCCATGTAGGGGTGGGTTCTGGCTTCCTCACTAAGCCACCGCTGGTCCTCCGGGGGCCAGAAATTCCTAATATTAACTGAGAACACACGTGCATCCCACTGCAGGTTGAGGGGTTACATGGGGCCTGGATGGAAGGTGGGGCCTGAAGCATCTGCCCAGAAATTGCCAAAGTAACTAGCGTGTCCAGAGGAGTGGCGAGCAGTGTCCTGGGCCGCTCACTTGGTCTGTGCTGGGGACGACACCACGACCATGGCAGCTGCTGAGCATCAAGGGAACCCGGAAGGCCTTGTGCCCCAGCAGATGTTCTGGGGGGATCTCCAGCTGATGCCGTGATTTCTGCCCAGTTTGTGTCAAGAACCGCGCTCCGTAGCTCTGCAGCTCTGCTCTGAACTCATGTTTTGCAAATTTTCACAAACCTTGGCCTACAAAACAAATTTGCAGATAGATGATGAGATGTACAGTTTTCAAAATCCTTTTAAGAACTTCTGATGTGGTTTATCTCTATCCCTGGGATTCACTTATGATGATGCTCCATAATCACATAGAAGTTATTGTGTAACAATAAGCAATCATTCCCAATTTATTAATTTGTTAAATTTACATATTTGGGTTTCTTGGTATAACACACCCAAGATGTGAGAAACGAGAGATACTATTTATCAGCGACATCCAGGGTGTCTGTTAGGCCTTATTTGCTGAGAATTCCACATGCATCCCTGGAACCCTGGCAGGCATTTGTATGTACGCCTCACTTTGCAAATGAGGATGCTGACTCAGGGAGTCCTCGTCTGCTCGCCTCACGTGGAGCCCACCCGCTCCTGTAACTGTAAGAGTCTTGTTGGTGTAGCCGATGGCTGCTCCATGCTGCGGGACTCTTCGCATGTCGAGGCGTTTCTTACTCACCTTTGCAGTGATGTATAATGCTCATGTTTACTCTCCTTCTCTGAAGGCAAATTACGTTTCCTTTAAACATAGATTTGATGTGCAAATGCCCCTGAAGGATACAGTTTTGAAATAAACCAGGAAGACCAAATAGACAAGGCCCACTGCACTGTGTGACTGTCTGTCAGCAAAGCCAGCTGCAGAGCTGTGCTGCCCGATGTACCTACAGATGTAACATAGAGCACCATGAGGCGCTCTGGGGACCCTTCTGTGCCTGCGCACACATACCTGCCCATCATTGCTGAACCTGATGTCAAATGTAGGTCCTTTCATGCTGCAGCTGTCACCCTGTCATCATAGAAGTTCCCCGCTCCTATTCCGGGGAACTAGCCCAACAGGAAACCATGCTGGATTCTGCTGAACAATATTCCTGCTTCTGTAGAGACAAATACATCCTATACATAGACAAGTCCCATGTACAGATGTGTCCATATACAGGTGAGTTCTGTGCAGAAAGCCCCAAGTCCTAGGTAGTGTTGGCAGGAAGCTGGTACTGACTGTCGTCCCACTGCATATTAACAAGAAGAGCTACTGGTGGAATTAAGAATCCATTTGCTAGGCTGAACTGACAAGAAATAAAAGACCATCTTCACTTTGTTCTTATTCTCTGCTTGAGGGTTTTTTCCTGCACACTTATGTTTTATTGGCAATTTATTATGCCCAGTGGAAGATACTCTAGTCTCCCAGCACAATCTTCTGATGTACAAACAAAACGCCTTTAATTTGACTCAGTGTATTACAAGCATTATAATCCCCCTTTTGACTTTAACATGATCGACTAATCTCATCTGTTCAGAGGGCTAAGCCTGTCTCAGCCGTGATGACAGGCTTAGCGAATGATAGAAATTAGGGCATTCCCGGAGATTATATACTGTAACAACAGATAAGGGCTCTGAATAGAAACCTGTCTACAGGTGGTTCTTGCAGAAACTCGATGGGGGGGGGG
>PVJC01003491.1:0-24147 GCA_004026665.1 Murina feae
TTTTATTTAGGATGGTCCCACTCTGGCCACTGGGTGAGGGCTGGCTCCTGTATCTTTAAGGAGGTGTTGAGTTAGCCTTTGCCTTAGGCTACTCAGCCTTTTATATGCAAAAGCCTCTGACGCAGCTTGGGAGGGGCAGGGCCTCGGGGAGTTTGCAGGGCAGGGTGGAGCAAGTAGCTATGGCTGCTTCTCAGCCCTGTGCTAAGAGACACTGGGTCTCTGTGTCCTGCGGTAATTGCTGCAAGCAACGCTGAGAGAAACCCGCTTTGGATTTCCTCCCGGTGCCAGTCAGTTCCCCTTCTCCGGGTGTGCGTGTGTCTGGGTCCTCAGAAACTCGCCTGGAACTGCAGTTCAGAGCCGCTGGGAGCTTGTGGTACCCTCCGGTTTGAAATAGAACCGCGTCCTCCGGCGCCAGCTCTCTCCCCGAGCCCCATGCGCGTGCCTCCGTACCTCTGTACTTTGCTTCTGCCACTCCTCTGAGTCTCAGATTCTTTCTAGTTGTAGAATTTTCACTCAGCCAGCCTTCCTGTGGGTGTGAGTGGTGTCCGTGTTTTCTTTTCGTGGATATTCTGAAATAGTTGTTCATGGCTGCATTTATGGTGTTTACCTTATGTCGCCATCTTGGATTCTCCTCATTACCATTTTTAGATGGGAAACTGAGGACAGAGAAGTTGAATCACTGGCCTGGAGTTACCCAGCATGATGATGGCACAGACATGATTTGAACCCAGGGCTTTCAGCTCCAGGGATGTGAACATAACCCCTCTCCCCCACTATAACTTTGATGCTATCTTCTTCTGACCACCCCATTTTGTCAAAATCATAGAGATTCTACCCACTTACCATTATCACATGAGTTGATCTCCTTGCAATATCTGGTGGTAGAAATCCTGACCCTTTGGCTGAGTTTATTAACCCTGTTGGGTTATTGTACATAAACGCACAAGAAAAGTTCTGCAAGGAAGCTGCCCCAACAGCTGACAGCATTATTCTAGAGGAGTGGTGGGTGCCGAGTGGTTGTTCAAAGGCACTTTAGCTTTATAGGGGAATATACCCATGTATTACTTGTGCAATGAAAAAGTAGTAATAATAAGCAACTGGAACCCTCATACAGTGCTAGTGGAAATAAAAACCAGCACAATTTTTTGGGAAAACTATTGGCAATTTCTCACAAAAGTTAAATGTGTGCTTTGGCAATCCTACCTCTGGTGGTGTGCAGTATCCTTCCTGTCTGTGCCTACTGATGCCCGTCTACAGCAGGACTTTCAACAGGGCCCTGGCTGAAGCCAAGTACCAGCTCCCAGCGGCCTCCCAGCCCACCTTAAGGATGGAGGTGACCCTCTCCTTCCCAATGCAGCCTGGGCTTTTGTTCATCTCACAGGACCACTTCCTTTTGGAACAACCCCAACAGCTGAAACAGCAAAGCAGCCCGAGGTGGCTACAACTGTCTTCAACCTTGGTCTTGCCCTGCCCCTCCACACCTCTGCCTGGATCCAAAGATAAAAAGCCTCCCAAAAGCTGGGGCCTCAGCGCCTTGCTCTTGGAGAGCACTTTGTAGACGCTCCCTGAGTCTCAGTAAAACTTCTATTGTGTTGCCAGCGACAGAAAACACTGCCTGCTCCCAGGCCAAAGTTGCCTCAGCTAACACACTCCTCCCAGCCTCACCGTTGGGGCTCTCCAGCTCCCTGGGAGGCCAGAAGGCAGGAGACCAGTGAGCTGGGCACTTGACCCTGCTGTCTGCCCAGGTTTCAGCCTCCACCCCTCCATCCTGGCCCTATCCCCCTGCCCAACGCAGCTCTCTCCAGGCCAGGAAAACCAGGGAAGGGAGCAGGCAGGCCAGAGATGGCCAGCTTGACCTTTAAAATTGAGGCAGGAGTTTCTACAAAGCTTCTGGGAGTCCCCTAAATATCTGTTCCTACCCCTCTGGGGCTGGGAGGTCACTCTCTCGGTTCCTCCTTAGCCTGGGATGGGTTCAGTGTTGGGTGAAAATGTGAAAAGCTAGGGACCTACCCAGGCCTGGGGCCTGCTTTGGGGCTTTTTAAAAATCAAGTGCACAGATCCTGGACGGAGAAGCACCTCACGTAAAGCACAGTGCTAGGCTCTGGGGACTCAGAGAAAAGGAAAGCACCCTGTCCTCCGGGGGCACACGGAGTAGGACCAGACTCCTCTGGTGCACAGATTGTCTGCTGCTGGCTCCTGTTCTCACTGGTCGTGGCTTGGATTGTTCATGGGGCCACCTCTAAACGGAAGCCATTCATTCACTCACTCACTCATTCATTCAATGAGTCTATTGCAGGTGAGGTAATGTGTTAGGTTCTGTGTGGGACCAATAGGGGATTGAGAGAAGAAGCTGACTAGAGCAAGATGAAGAAATATGATATAAAGGTCTACATAGAGATTTAGAGAAAGGAGAGATCGCTTTTTGTCTAGCTCAGGGATAGGCAAATTGTGCCCTGAAGGCTACTGTTTTCATCAATAAAGTTATATTGGAATGCAGCCACTCCCATTCATTTCCATATTGTCTTTGGCTGCTGTTAGTGACACAAAAGCAGAATTGAAAGAATTGGGGCACAGACCGCACGACACTGAAAGCTTTAAATATTTACTGTCCAGTCCTTTGCCAACCCCTAATCTAACACAGGTTAGGGATGTGCAGCTGTACACAACAGAACCCACGCCAGTAATTTTATGAATGATTGCATGTATTACTGTGGGTGCTCACAGCACCTCTAGGGGGCTCAGGAAGTCAGTCTGAGACCACAACCATAGAACGTTGCCCAAACCACTTTGTGACATGGCCCCAGTGATGACCCCTCTGAGCACAGATACCTCACTCGGCAATGTCGATGCTGGGTATCTGAATACCAAAACCTTTGCTGCCACCACCCCTAAAGCTGGATGCCTCTGACATTGCTTTGGTCAGGTAAACAAAATATGTACATACCCTATGACCCAGCAATTCCATTGCTGGTGGACAACCTATAAATAAAGTCTTGCTCACAGATGTAAATGGAAATATATGTGAGGATATGTGTCACAGTGTTGCTTCAAAGAATTAGAGGCATTAGTGTCTTGCACGAGGAAATGGATAAGTAGAATATGTTTTACTGGTTAGGGTTGATATTCACTGCTATAATAAATAGGCCCTAGTGTATGTAAAGTGTCAGACCCACTGGAAGTTGTATTTTTTGTTCGTATAATAATCCCAGGTGAATGTTACTAATGGGTGAGTCTGGCTCCCCCGCAGGCATTCTGACCACCCAGGTTGAGGGTGACTCTGCTACCATAAACCCTTGACTTCCAAGGTCACTCTGGGATCCTCATACCAAATAGCTTAGAAGGGAAAAGAGCATAGAGGAGAAGGCAAGGGAGAAGTTTCTTGGGCAGGCATCCAAGGGCTAAAGTGTTTTAGTATGACTCCACCTTATCTGCAGGGAAGACTGGGAAATGTAGTCCCTGAGTGTGTTCTGGAAGAGGACAAAACTGCTTTTGGGGAATAGCCAGCAGTCTCTACCACAGCGATATGTGTAAACAACGGAATGCTAAGCAAGAGTCGGAAATAATGGGTTTTATTTACAAATAGCATCAAGGAATGATCTCAAAGACATGATGTTGAGTGAAAAAGTAAGATTGCATCAGATTCACAACTCTGTACCATTTATGTAAAAATTTAAAAACAATCATAAAACAGCACTTCAGCTCTTCATATATATTTTTTACTTTGTCTATTTGGATACACATACACCCCAACAAGTGTATGACATATGGATAGAAAGAACATACTTTAAATATACCTGAGTGGGTGTCTGTCGGGGAGGGGAAAATAGAAGGAGTGGAGATGGGTGACAAAGGCAAAAATAAGTGAATATAAAACAAAATAGAGGCCATACTTAGAGGCCGCTGATGGTGTGCCATGGCCTGAGGAGTGTGGTTAACTAATTGTGTGCATCTAAGATGCAGATTTAAAGAAGGGGGAAGAGGGAATGTATTAAAGAATAAAACTAATATATATCCATTGTAAGAAATTTGGGAAATATGAGAATAAAGACAAAAACAAATACCCATAATCCCACTGCCCAGATGTAACTCCTGTTATTTTTATATATTTCCATCCTGTCTTCTTTGTATGAATATGTAATATATATTGACGATATTGAGATCACAATCTACATTTAGTTTATATTCCACTATTTTCCTCTCCATTTATTCATGGATCATGACCAGTGTCCTATTCTATTAAACACACTTTGATAGCAGACTTCTAAATGGTTAAGTAAGTTTCCAAATTGTGGATATACTACTCTGTGTTTAACTCTTTACCTATTAGTGAAAATGTAGGTCCTTTCAAAAAATGGGGCTATTGTAAGTAGCACTACAGTGAACATCTTTGTGCATCAGAATTTGTCTGGGTATGTGGTTCTATCTGTAGTTTAGGTTCCCCGAATGAGAATAAGCCAAAAGGTATGAGTGTAGGTGTGTATGGTTATCTTTCAGACTTTTGATGCATTTTAAAGTTGGAGAATTGAAAACATATGGGGAAAAAAGTGCATAGAACATGATGTAAGTCATCATAAATTATTATAAAGTGAACCTCTGCGAAATCAATACCTAGGTTAAGAAATACACCACTGCCAGCCCCTAAAGCCTCTGGATGGCTCATCCACTCCCAAACCCTTCCTCTCCAGCCCAGGAGGAAACCGCTCTGATTTGTATGTAAACGCTATATTCTTTTCTTTACAGCTTTACTACCGATTGTGTACCTCTGAGCACTCTAGTTTAACATTGTCTGCTTTGAGCATGATATAAACGGAATTGTACACAATGTGCTCTTTTATATCTGGCTTCGTTGGCTCTGCATTATGTTTTTAAAATTCATCCACGTTGTTGCATGGAACTGTATGCCGTTTTTTCTCTGCCACAACTTCTCTTTTGTTTTCTCTGAACCTGTGTCAGTTTTGTTCTTTGCTTCAGTTTCTCATTTCCGAGGACCTGAAGTTGGGCTGTAGGGGAAGAATCTTCTTTCACTTGAGCTCTTCAGTTTTTTCAAGCATTTTGTAAGATTTCATTGTAAGGTCTCGTGTTCTCACAGTTCCTCAGAGAGCTGGCAGAGCAGGATTCTTAATGTCCCCATTTAACAAATGAGGAAACTGAGACTCAGGCCCATGAAGGAAATGACTTGAGCCGAGAACTCTGCCCCATTTCAGTAATGGTTATGAGGTCGTAGGAGACACCATCTCATGCCCAGTCTACTTAAGGAAGCCAGGGAAATGCCACAAATTGGGAATGGACTCTTCTAACATTTGTTCTGATGTCCACTCACTGAATGCCTCGGCTCCGAACATTGGTTTAGCTCAGGTCTCTGTCCTCGTCCTCTTCTCCATCCACATGCCCTTCCTGGGTTATCTCACCCAATCCTGTGGCTTTAATTCTCACTCACATTCTGACAATGCCTACATTCTTATTTCCAGGTTGACCTCCCCGCTTGAGCCCTGGGATGGTGTGACTGCTAATGCAACATCTCCATGTGGCTATTGAATTTGACATCTAACACGGCCAAAAGCAAATTCTCCATCTTCTCCCCCAAACTTGCCTCTCCCACAATCTTCCCCATCCTGGTTAATTCTAACCTTGTCCTTTCAGTTGCTCAGGCCAAACGTCTTAGAGTCATGATTACCTCCCCCCCCCCCCCCCTTTAACTCCTGGCTCTTCAAATACTTAGGTTCTCTTGTTAGGATTTATCCAGAATAGACCGTTTCTCCTCAGCTGCCCTGTATCACCGTGGTGTAAGCCACCAACATCTATCACCTGGACAATTGCACTATCCTCCTCAGATCTCACAGCTTCTGACCTCACCCCGGGGTAGTCTCTCCTTATAGATGAGTCTGAGGGATCCTGTTAGAACCTGTCAGAGCACATCTCTCCTCTGTTCTGAACTTTCCATGGCTTCCACTCACCCAGAGAAAAAGCCAAAGTTGTTGCAGCCGCCAGTATAGCTCACACATATCTGGTTCCTCTCTTTCTTCTAGCTGCATTTCCTACTACTGCCCTTTGCCTCTTGCTGTCTCCACTCCTGGTTGTTCCTGCCTCCAAACCCTTGCACCTGCTGTTTCTTCTGCCTGGAACACACCTCTCCCTCATCTCGTTTAGGTTTTTGCTGAAATGTCACCTCCGGAGTGAGGCCTGTCACTTTCCACCACTTGGTCATGCTCCATGGATTGGTTTTCCCCATAGCCATCACCACCATCTGGCAGACATGGTGTTTGACTTATTGGGGTCTTAGTGGCCATCTCTTCTGCCACTAGAATGTCAGCTCCAGGAGGGCAAGGACTCTTATCTGTTTTGTTCACTGCTCTCAGTGCCTAGCATAGGGCCAGGCACTCACAATGAAGTTTTCTCTCAACCTGGAGTCCAAAATGAGTGTAGGAGATATTCATTCACTCATTGAATATGCCCACTCATTTAACACTTCGGTGTGCCTGGCACTGTTCTTTCATGAGGGAAGCAAGATTCTCATAGTCTACTGAGAGATGGTTTGGCGTGGATTTAGGCTCAGACATACCTGGATGGCAGAGCTCTGGCCAGTCCAGTGGGAGTGGAAGTGACATGTGAAACTTCTAGTTCAGATTCTTAAAAGAAGCAGGCATTCCTTTTCCTTCCTTCTTTTTCTTCCTGCTGGTTGAAATGTGATGCTAGAGCAGCCATCTTGGAGCACATGGTGAATATCACGTGTTAAGGGTGATGTAGCCACATGCTGGAAGGAGCCTGGGCCCCAGCAGCCTGAGGTCTCTGTACCTACTTGGGTTGTTCATGCCTGGACTCTAGCATGAGAGAAATAAGGTCTATTTAGTAGAATTCATTGCTACTTGGGTCCCATTACAGTGTCTATCATTATTCTAACTAATACAGTGACCTTGATTGGGTTTCTTTCTGAGCCTTAGTTTTCTCATCAATAAAAAAGGGGCAATAGCCCAGCTAGTGTGGCTCAGTGGTTGAGCATCAACCTATGAAACAGGAGTTCACAATTTGATTCCCATTCGGGGCACATGCCCAGGTTGCGGGCTCAATCCCCAATGTAGGTGTGCAGGAGACAATCCATCAATGATTCTCATCATTGATGTTTCTCTCTCTCTCTCTCTCTCTCTCTCTCTCTCTCTCTCTCTCTCTCTCTCCCTTCCTCTCTGAAATCAATAATAATGATAATAAAAATAAAAGTTTTTAAAGGGAGAATGATAATAGTAGTTCTATGAAGGGATGTTTTGAGAATGTGGCCACATCTGAATAGTGCCTGGTGCATACTGAGCACTCAAGAAATTGTGACAGTTGTTAGAAGTTTCCTCCTTTCAGCAAAGCCTCCAGGAATGGAATTTGCTCAGGAAATTTCAAAGGCAGCTGCAGCATAAATGGCATTTGGAGAGGGTGTGGCTAAATGTGTTTCTGCTGCCCGAAGAGGTAAAAGTTACCACTGGGATTGCCAGGTGTCTGGGTTTGGACTGGGTGGCTCTATTTTTGAGCTTTCAGTCCAAGAAACTAACTGGGAAAAAACCAAAACAAAACAACACACACACAAACCAGATGTGTAAAAGTGTGTCCAGTAAATCTGTTGAAACCATCTGGCATCCTGGCTGCAGAATTTCAGGATACACCCTCCAGATCAATCTCTGGCCTCGACTAAATTGTAGAACTTACCTTTTATGCACCGACCTCTTTCTGAACCATTTTTTCTTGATGTTACCCCAATCTGGGCTTCATGTTACAAACCTTAGGTGCTGTTCTCCACTATTCTGAAGTAGGAAGAGGGCAATGCTTTTTTCAAAGGATAGGGCGTCCGTAATTATCCAAAGTGGGATGCTATTAATAATCATTCTGGGACAACAGGTACAAACCTGGATTGTCCTATACAAACTGGGGTGTTCAGTCGTGCTATTAATAAAGGGATCAGTTCACTTAAGTGGGGAGAAATCTAGGAGAAAGAAGGCAGGCATATCAGTTGGGATGCTCTTGGCTGCAAGTAAAGGAAATTTGACCCAGCTGGCCTCAACAATAATTTAGTAAAATCACTTTATGAACTTATTATACAGGAAGTCTGGTAGGGTGGTTCCACAGTTGGTTAATTCAGGAGCTCAGTGACATCAAAGATTCAGGTTCTTTCCATCTGTCATTTTGCCATCTTCAACTGGTTAGCAATGTCCTTCCTCATGGTGTCAAGATAGCTGCCAGGCCTCCAAACATCATGGCCTCACCCAGTTACAATAGCTGTCACTTAAGTGAGTGTCAGGCAGCATTCTGAGCGCTTTGGGTCTATGAACTCTTTTAATCTACACAACAACTCTGTGAGGTTAGAACTCTTATTGTCCCCATTGTACAGAGAGACACATCGAAGTCCAGGGAGATTTAAGTTGCTTGTACAAAGCCACACAATAAGGAAGTGGTGGGGCTGGGATTTGAACCCAGGAAGCTGGTCTCTATAGCTACAATAATGTCCAAAGGCTGGGAAAGGAGAAGGCACATCTATCAGTGGTACAGACGGGATTCAAACTCAGGGTCCTAAGCATTTCCTTCTCTGTTTCCTCCAGGCTATATTTCCAGTGCCTTCTGGCAGGAATATAATTGGCAAAGCTCTGGAGCCCCGATTTAATCTGGTACCTATTTTGTTTGAATCAAACCTTGAACCAGAATCCTCTGGAGAGATCTGTTCCCAACAGCAAGGCTTCTTCCTATGGAGAAGTTTTGACTTAGACATTCTTGGGGGTGAGGGCGGGGGGTGGGCAGAGGAGGGTGGCTTGACTAAGGCGATCAGGAAAAGCCTTATAGTTTGGTTTGCAGAAATGAACCCTGGCCTGCGTGTCTAGCATTGGGTTCAGTTGTCAGTTGTTCTGTCCAATGTCAAGGGTGGAGATGGCTTCTCTTTTCAGAAAGCTGCAATTGGTTCTCAGAATGGGGAAAAGACTCCCTGGGTAGCTGGCCTGACTTACTGAGAACTCTTTTGCTTTTGGGAAATGACTGGTAATCCTAGGTGGTCTGATTACTCATTTCTCACCTGGCTCATTCAATTTGGGGTGGACCAAAATCACCCCTTGTTTTTCCTTGTTTTATCTTAATTGTGTTTTCTTTTAAGCGGGGCTTCAGAAAGGAGCCTTGAAATCCCGAGCCTGCAGAATCTGAGAGCATCTTATCATGGAATGAGGAACTATCTAATGCTTCCAAGCAGCATTAACTTCTTCCCTGCAACTGTGGAACTTACGCAATAGAAACAAATGGTATTTCCTACTATTTGTGAAGTACATGGCAACAGAAACTCTACATTGTCCCTGTAGAAAAGAATTTCCCTATCATTATCACCGTTTTCCTCCCAACTCCCCAAACTGAAAGGTTTTTTTCCTCCTTCTCTGACCTTTTCATGAATGTTTCCCAATTATGGCCTATTTTAGACCCTGCCCTAGAGATATATAAGGGCTCCCTACTAGAGATCCTGGAGGTTATGGATGGAGGTGGTAGGGAAGAAGGGAGAGACCAAGACTGAAACAGGAGTAAGAAAAAACCTCCCCCAGCTTGTGTTGCTTAGTCATATTTGTTCAGCGAGTCGCACTGTGCCAGGAATAGCTGGGAGGCAGCCAGGTCCTGGACCAAGGGAGTCCCCATTGATGACACCAGTGCTGAGTCCCCTATCTGAGTCATGTGACCTGAGTAGGCAGTGACCTGATGCAGAGGCCTGAAGGTGCCACCAAACCAACTCTGGAGAAGCTGAAAGGATCTTGCTTATTTGTTTGTGTGTTTATTGATTGGTTGTTAATTAGGTTATTATCTCTTTCTCCCTGCTCTGGACTGGAAGCACCAGGGGGGCAGGAACCTTATCTGTTGTGCTCACTGCTGGACCTCTGCCTGAGGGCCTGATGTTGTTGGTCTTATCACCTCTGTAACCCCAGGATCTCACTCAATGCCCAGCCCATAGTTGGTGTTGTGGCAGACGCTTCTCTCTGGACAACAGAACCTAGGTTGTCCAGGTAGCCTTGTCCCGGGAGGTGGAGCAGGATTGTTCTAACTTGATAGTGACAACCCTGCTTTTGGTCGGGGACTATTTAAGGGTGATCATGTGACTCAGGCTGGCCTATGAGTATAAGGGAAAGTCTGCATGCCAGGGTCTTTGGGGAAAGTTTCTCTCTCTGATGAGAGGCCAGAGGAGAGCTGACCCCCCCTCCCCACACACACCCCTTTTCCCTTCTCTTTTCTATCCTGCTTTAGAGTTGTTGTTTAGCAGGTGAGGTTGCCATTGAGCAGCATCTTGTGAACCTGAGGCTCCAAAACTTGGGAGAAAAGCCATCATGATGGGATGGCAGGGTTGAAGGTACCTTGGTCCTTCATGATGTCACCAAATCCTGAACCAGCCAGAGGTACCAATCTCCTTTGGATCTTTTGTTAAATAATCAATGTCTTTATGTTTTAACCCATTTTTCTCTTTCTTGCTGTCAAGTGCAGTCAAATGAATTCAGCACTCAATCCCTAAGTTGAATAAATGTCTTCACTTAGTGAGCACTTATTATCTGCTCTAAGCACTTTCTGTGTATTAACTTAGGAATCTTTGCAAAAACCTTATGATATTGGTATAGTTACTATCTTCAGTTCATAGATGAGGAAAAGAAGGCACAGAGAGCTGAAGTAATTTATTAAAGGTTGTATCATTTTTCACTGGGGTTGGGATGGGGGGGGAATATTCCAGAGGGATCAGAGGGAATAACAGAAGATAGAAGGCTTGGGGGTGGGCCAAGGGTGGGCTCCACCCACAAGTGTGGAAATGTTTGCGTGGTCTTTTTGGCAGCGTGGGCCAATTCCTGGGTGAAGTCTGAGATCTCTCTCTCTCTCTCTGTGTGTGCAGCAAATTTCTCTGAAGGTGAAGGAAATCTTCCATGGACACAGCTCGGAAGGGGACTAACATTGACCACCTACTATGTGCCAGTTATTGTAAGATATTTTGTATCAATGGTTCTCCACTGGGGGCAGTTCTGTCCCTCAGGGGACATTTGGCAATGTCTGGAGACAACTGGGCAGGGAGTGCTACTGCTGTGTAGCGTGTGGTGGGTAGGGTATGCTGCTAAATGTTCTCAAAGCAAAGGCTGCCTCTCCACGACTAAGAATTACCTCAAATATCAATAGTCCTGAGGTTGAGGAACCCCGCTTTACATACATTTTTTTTCTCTTACGAAGGTTCCCATTTTACAGATGAGGCAACTGACAAGTGTTGTGATCAGTCTATGGTCATACAGGGTAGCTACTCCAAAGTTCTCTACAATTTTCTGAGAACCTTAGCAGTCAGCCACCTTTTGGACAGAATTGACTCCACTACCCAAACCTGAAGGTTCACCCATCTCACATCCTTCAGTACCTGCCCAGGGGAGCTTCACGCTATTCCACTCTGTCCTGTCTTTAGGCCCTTCCAGTATTTACCCAGAGGCCAGTGGGAGAACAATCCTGGGTGTTTGGAACAGAAAATAAATAAGCAATAATGTTCCTACCTAAAGGATAATTATAATCTACAGGGGATAGTATGTGAAATAGCTAATCCATTGAGGAGATAATAAAATCTCTGGCCAGTGAATAAGGCCTGTATGGGCAGTTTGGAGAATGGGGTCTGGCCAAAAGGGCTGTTTATATATGCAATACTAATTAAGAATAAACATTTATAGATAACTTTCTAAGTGCTGGGCACTGCTTCAAGAACTTCCTATGGATTGACACATAACTGTGTGAAGGACCCTGTGAGCTAGGTACCATTTTTATTTCCATTGTATTGATGAGAACACTAAGGCTCTTGAGGCAAGGAAACCAGCCCCAGGTCACTCAGCTAGCAAGCGGGGGAGATGGGATTTGAACCTGAGCATCATACCTTTCTGTGAGGCAGGTGCGGTCACTCGTCATACAGAGCAGCCTGGACCAGAAGACCTTTTCCACAGCCGACTGGATGGGAGTGGGCTCAGGCAGAGCAGCTGTCAATCAGTAACTGTGAGCGGATAATTTCTTCTGGGAAATGTGGAAAGGGTAGGCTCAGCTCATGGGAGTAAATAAGTTCAGAAGGAAAAAAAGGAAGGGTAGAAGGAAAGAATAAGGGAAGGGAGAGAGAAAGAGTTACAGAGAGAGAAAATCATGCGTGTCTCATCCCAAGGTCGTGGCAGTGCCTGAGGGCACCAAAAGGGCTGGGTATCCCAAAGGTGACATAGCAGGGCGGGCGGGGCCGCCCCTCTTTCTTCCTCGGGCGGCGGGGGGCGCGTGTCAGGGCGGCCTTGCTCCTGAGCTCTCCGCCAGGAGCTTTTCCAACCTGGTGTTTACTCGGCCCAGCAGCGCCGTGGCGGCCGGACCTGCGTGCGTGTGCCTGTGCGCACAGGGTGTCGCATGTGTCGGGTGGGAGTGGCGTAGCCCGCGGCGCGGGTGGGGGCGCCACGCGTTCGGGTGCAGAGTTCGTGCGCTGGCCTCCGAGCTCCGCCGGGCCCCTTCCGGAGAGTTCCTCCCGCCCGAGCGCCGCGGGCGGCCCCGATCGGGTCGCGCCGAGCTTCCGAAGTCGCCGCCAAGCGCCGCGGCGCGTCCCTGCGGCTCAGCGCGGCGTGGCACTTGGCAGACGCTCCCTGGGCGGGCGGGTGGCGGGGCCGCCGTCTGGGAGCCCCGAAGCCGCCTCCTCCCGCCTCCGGTCCAGCCTCCGCGCGCTGCCTCCGCCCCCAGCCCGGGTCCCCCGCCCCCAGTCCCGCCCGCCTCGCAGAGCGCCCGGCCCGCGGCTGAGCCGGCGCGCCCCGTCCGGGATGGGGTGCTTGGATCCCTGAGTCGCCGTTCGGCGCGACCTCCACGCGGGGGAAGGAGCCGGCACCACGCGGCTGCGTTAGAATGGAGGTACCCGGAGGCAGCGATCGCAGCGGCGCCGGAGCTGAGGACCGTGCCCACCCGGACCCCCGGGCCCCCGGCGCCGCGGCGCCTAGCTCCGGTCCGTGCGCGGCCGCCCGGGAGTCGGAGCGCCAGCTGCGCCTCCGTCTGTGCGTCCTCAACGAGATCTTGGGCACCGAGAGGGACTACGTGGGCACCTTGCGCTTCTTGCAGTCCGTGAGTGTCTCCCGGGTAGTGCGGGGCCGGCGGAGCACGGGGCCTCAGCGCGGGGCGGTCCCCACAACCTGTGGCCGCAGATCCCGGGGGTCGCGAGAGTCGCCTAGGGGCGCCCAGCGGGGCGCGCGGAGAAGTGAGGGGCGCCGGGCTCCTCTGGAGCTGGCCCGTGGCTCTCCCGGCTGGCCCGCAGTCCAGCCCCGTCCCGGGGTCTCCCGCACTTCGTGTCTCCCCGGGCACGCTGCCCTTTTGTCTTATCCCCTTCCCTCCGCGCCTTTCAAATAGTTTTAAAATCAGTTACCTCCGGGAGGCAGGGGCTCTGCGACCCGATCGCCTGGAGCTTTGGCTCCTGCCTGTTTGTCGCCGGGGCTTTCTTCCTTGCCTGGTGCACCACCGAGCCCTCGGCCAGGACTGACCCTGGAAATGCTAGAGCCCAGCGTCCCTCCGCGCTGATGGAGGAGGACAAAGCCCAGAGCCTGGAGGATGGACGGACATCGACGAGACCCCAGCGTGGGACTCCCGGTCCCCACGCACACGCTTTTCCTGGAGCTTGGGGACAGTGGGCTTAGAACTCACGACTCAGCAACCCAAACCCTCGCCACCCCCCTCCCATCTCTAAGTTTCAACATCACAGCGACAGACTCTGTAAAATAACTATGTGGCTGGCGCCTGCATGTGTCATGAGAAGGTTTAACTTTGCAAGTGGCCCAGGAAGTAGGGGCAAGCATGTCCCCCAGTTGCTAGATGGGAGAGTTTAGCTCCGGAGGGGACGATGCCCAGAAATCACTGGTTGGTTGGGGATAGTGGGGTTTGAAGCAGGGCAGGCCCAGCCGGTGCTTTAAACCCCAGTCCAGGGCTGCATTTCGTCCTTTTTTTCTTTTTTGCCTGTGAGAGGGAGGAAGGGGCCGCTTCCCTACTCTCCTAGGAAGTGAGAAAAGTGGCTTCGTGGTGGAGGGGGTGGGACCGGACCCAGCGTTTCTGAGAGTTAGGAGACGCCAGGGCTTTAATCTTCGTGCCGCCTGCTGGGACCTCATTTACTCCCTTCTCAGCTCTAGGAAGTCTTTTAATCCTGGTTCAGGAAGGGCTGGTGGGGGCGGAGGTGTTTCCTTTAGGGACCTCGGAGCGGGGCTCTGCAGCTTCCAGTCTCTGGGGACAAGAGGGAGAGGAGACTGGCATTTTCTGGGATAGCTAGTGGCTTGGGGTGTAGCTGCGGCTGTGTGAGGTCCGAGTTCCGACCCAGGGAGGAGAGAGCCCTTCTGTCTGTGACAAGAGGGTGTGTGTGTGTGCGCGCGTGTGATGTGTGTGATGTGTGTGTGTGATGTGTGTATGTGTGTTGGGGGGGGTGAGTTTTACAGAGGCATTGAAAACCATTTAGCTAAAGGACCCATCTAGAAAGGCCTGTGAGAATAAGGCAGGGTTAGCATTCTCTCTCCTGCTCCCCATCTCTCCCTCTCTCGCAGTTTAAAAAAAAAAAAAAAAAAAAAAAGAAAGGATCTGCTCAGTTTGAAGCTGGCAGTTGCTGAATTAAAGATGTAGACAGCTCTGCCCTCTCTGAGCAATGTCAAATTCCAGGGAACTCCTCACTTCTCCTTCTGAGCCACTCCCTGCTCCGCAGTCTGGAAAGGAGAGAGGAAAGCAATTTTTCTGTTAATGGGAAAGAAAACTCTTACCTAGATGGTGTGGTGCAGATATAGATTGTGTGTGGGTTAACTGTGGTTTTACATTGTCCACGGGTAGAGTCTGAGGAAGTTGGAATAATGGAAATTGATTGGAATCAGCCATTCTTATTATTAAAGAAATAGAAAAAAAAAGACCTCGCTACTTCTACATTATCTCCTTGGCATTTTTAATTTCCTGAGTTTATAATTACTCTTTATTGACCTGTCATTTCTGAGATGAGCTGTTCCAACTTTGACATCTTGGACCAGTCATGTCACCTGTCCTGGCCTCAGTTTCCCCACTTGTAAAATGAGGGGGGAGGGGGAGAATCCAGGCTTCCTTTGGGCCTTGTCCTTTTGGGTGTCACCAAGCTGGTGTCAGAAATGGACTGATTGTGTAACCTGACCAGCCATACCTTGTTTGTGATCTGCAGGCTTCTCTCAGTTTGTTCCCTCAGAAACGGCCCCTAAACAACCCCAGACCTTTTCGTTTTGAAAACCCAGGGCTCAGAGCTTCAGGAACAGTTAATTACTGAAGCTTTCCACGCAGCAGCGACGCTGGCAGCCTGCAGGTTGATTCTCTTCTGTCTTCCCACTCTCTCCTCCCCGCTTTTATACTGGCTGAGGGATTTTACCCCCAACCTCCTGGCTCGGGCGAATGGAAGAATGCTCAGTAATCCTGCCTTGCTTTTCATTTCGTGTGGCAGAGGCAGGCATTGAAGGGCTGCCCTGGCCTCCGGGTGCCCCTGGTTTTAAGCTTCCATTGCCCGTAGAAATGAAGTCTTTGTACAGACTGAACATTGTGGGAGATGCAGAAAGGCCAGCTCTAGGTTCCTGCCCTCTAGGGGAGGACAGTCTCGTGGAGGGTGGCAAAGTGGGGATTTACAAAAATTCAAGTGCAAGGCTGGGCTCTGGAGTAGACCACTTGAGGTCAAGTCCTGGGGCTCTGTGACCTTAGGCAAGTGGCTTAGCCTCTCTGAGCCTTACTTTTCTCATCTGTTAAGTGGGGGGGGATGATAATAGACCTTATCTTAGGGGTTTTTTAAAAGGATGAGTTATATAAATATAATTAAAGCACTTAGAACATGCCTGGCAGGCAGTAAGGTATATAAGTATTAGTTATTATAATTAATTATTATGTTACATGATAATTAAACAATACAGGTGATTAGAATTATAGGATTTCAGCATCCAGATTATAGGGGTTATCAGGGAGGGCATCCTGGAGAAAGTGAGATCCCTCTCAGCACAGAAAGGAGGACTGGGACTTTGAGTGGATTTTGTTTTGACCATGTAAAGTCTGGCCACAGGAACCAGTGGTTTTGTTGGGTTCTGGGCCTGAGACTCTGTGCTTTCCCCCAGGTTCCCCCCATCTTTTCCAACTCCCTTTAGGGACTGGATTGCACCACTTTCCCCATCTTCAAGGGGCACTGACAGCTTTGGTGCCCTCTTTTGCGTGTGTGTATTTGAGTCATGGAAAGGCAAAGGCAGCCCTCTGGGAGAGATGCTGGATCTCTCTCGGAAGACAGCACAGGAGCTGTGAGAGAAGTTGCCCTGGCTTCTGATTCTGGACAGTGGATCTCAACATTTAGAAGCTCCCACTGGGTTGAGTGCTCCCTGTGTTGTGTGCTCTTGGACAGTATTGAAGAGGATGATAACCATCATCGTTGTTACTGCATAGGAGCTGATACTGCTTCACCATTTACCGCTCTAAGCACTTTGCATGTGCCAACTCATTTGAGCTTCCTATCAACCCTAAGAAGAAAGTGCTGTTGTGATCCCCATTGACACATGAGGAAACTGAGGCAAAGGTAGTGTAAGTGGGCTTCCCTGGGTCCTGTAGGCAGCATTGACAGCATTTGAGCAACCCCAGAACTCATGTCCCTGGCCACTGGCTTACAAAGGGTTTGGTGCATGATTTATTAAGGAGGCAAAACTGGAATTCAACCCAGGTCTGTGTGACCCTGACCCTCAGCCTGTGCTTCCTCCAGTTACTTCCCCTCAGTGACTTCTTTTTTCTCTTCCGCAAAATGGCCAGAACTATAGAAGAATGAAAACGTTAGGCTGCCAGTTCCTTCTCTGTGCTTCGCGTATGTTCATCGCAAGAGGGTTCAGTGTGGGGCTCTGGAGCCAGGCTGCTGCTGTTTAAATCCTGGCTTTACCTCACATCAATTGGGCAGGTCACCAACCTGCACCGTGCCTCAGTTTCCCCATATGTACAATGGGCATAGTACCTGTGTCATAGGGGTGTTGCAAAGCTTGAGTGAACCTGAGGTGAAAGCTCTTGAACTGTGCCAGGCATATGGTAGGTGCTCAGAATGCTATGGCGGGCTTTCTTTGAGATGTGCAGCAATGGCGGGCAGGGGGCAGCTGAGGTTGTTGGTTTGTGGCTTAAAGTCTTGCCCTCGAAGAGGAGGCTGAGTGAGCCTTGAGCCCACCTACTTCTTGGATGGATTGGTGTGGGGTCCCTGCCTGCAAGGAGGGAGATCTCAGAAGCAGGTGCCAGCCGATCCTGTGATGGGTATGCCAGCTGGGCAGTGGTGGGAAGAGGGGGAGCCTGGTGGATAGGGGAAGGGGCTCCCCTTGGCTGAAGGCAGAGGCCTGTTACTCCCAAGCACCCAGAGCGTCTGCCCCATTGGCTGGGCTGGGCCAGGGTCCCCGAGGATCAAGGGTGTGTGAGCAGAAAGCTCCCAGAATACTTTCTGTGGTTCTGCTTTTTGGGGGTGGGAGCCCAGAGCTTTTCTTCTCATTGGAGCTCTGCTTGCCAAAACAAGAAACTGTGGTTTTGTGTTGTCACTATTTTTTGTTTTTTAAAAATCGTTCTATGCTCCTTAGTCTGACACTAGGGAGCAGTTCCGGGGAATGGGGGTGAGGGGCACACTTTCCATTCTGCAGTCACTGAAACAGAATGACTTACCCGGTGACATGGGGGGATTCTCATGAGGTTGTGTTGCAGAAAGTAGGAGGCTAAGAAGTGTATATAACATGGTTCCACTTGGGGAAAATAAACAATAACCATAATGTACACATGGACATTATATGTACAACATTACAGGAGTTTGGAGAAAAGGCTAGACCGATGTGTATCTTATGGAGAAAGGCAAGCAGGAAGATAAAAAAGGAAAAAAATGTGTCAAATCCCATTTGTTATGCCCTTTTCATAGAAAATTATGCATGTGGATGTGAATGTATTTTTTTGCAAACTTTCAACAGAAAGAATTGCATTTTCAGCACGACTGTTAGATTAATGCAACAGCAATAACAACAATAATTTGCTAACACTTATGTAGTGCTAAATATTTGCAAGCCCTGTGTGAAGTAACTGTGCATCCACTTGGAATTTCCAGGTGTTATTGCGCTTCCCATTTTAAAAAGGAAATGAAGGCACAGAGACGCCAGGTAATTTCCCCAAGGCCACAGAGCTGGACAGAGCTGGGGTTTATGGTCTTGCTGCATAGCCCACGTTCTTTACTTCTACCCTGGTCATGATGTTGTGTTTATGACCAAGATTATTGCCTTTGTGAGACTTCTGGACTGCCCAGGCAGGCGGGAATTATGCCAAAGAGTGCAGATTATCTCAGCTTTAGGGTACTGGAGAGTCTGGACCAGATCACTTTGTATTGTGCTAAACATCATCAGGAAGTCAGTGAAAAACTTTTTGTCTTTTAAATATTTTTTATTGATTTCAGAGAGGAAGGGAAGGGGAGAGAGAGATAGAGACATCAATGATGAGAGAGAATCATTGATCAGGTGCCTTCTGCACGCCCCACACTGGAGATCGAGTCCACAGTCCAGACATGTGCTCTGACCAGGAATCAAACTGTGACCTCCTGGTTCACAGGTCAGTGCTCAACCACTGAGCCACACCATCTGGGCGAAAATTTCTTTGATGATAAAATCCTGTGCCAGCAGGAGTTAGATGGGCCCTCTCTTCTTCGTATAGGAAACAGAGCTATGAAAAGGTAAAACTGTAAAGAAATTAGGTTTTTTTCTCAGCCTACTGGTATTTATGGAGCACCTGCTGTATATTCCAGACAGTGTTCTAGGCCAAGAAAATGCAGAGCAAATGTGGTTCTTATCCTTTAGGGAGGATGACCGTAGTGAAGATGCTAGAACTTATGCCTTTGAATGAGTTTTCTTCAAATGAGCATACTGGACACTCATTCACTATTATTCTGGTGTTTGTCCTCATAACCATTTATCTGTCAGATAAGAAGAGATGGATGGGATTGCTTTTGGAGGCTCCAGGGCACCCCTTTCTTAGAGAGTATCCTCTTTATCAAGCCAGTGAGCAGAAGACCTGCTAGGCTTGGAGTCACTCCCTCAGATCAGGGAACCCACGTTGTCATTGTTTCACAGCCCCCCTCTCTTAAAGCTTTTGAGAGTTAAGTTTTAGCGGACCATGCTGGGCTGCAGAGCTTGACCTTTCAGATTTTTGTGATTTTTCTCCTTTTAAATATATTTTTATTGATTTCAGAGAGGAAGGGAGAGGGAGAAAGAGATAGAAACATCAATAATGAGAGAGAATCATTGATCCGCTGCCTCCTGCACACCCTACCCACACTGGGGATTGAGCCTGCAACCTGAGCCTGTGCCCTGACCGGGAATTGAACCATTACCTCCTGGCTCAGAGGTTGACGCTCAACCACTGAACCACACCAGCCAGGTTCTCCTTTTTTTTAATAGACACAGGCTTTCTGGCTGCATTCCTGGTGGTAAGTGGGTGATCAGGATGGGCTGATCCTCAAATTGGCATGTGGTGTCCCACCAGCCTTATTCCCCAGGCACAGGGTGAGGTCCGAGCTGATTCTAGCTTCAGAGTTTACGAGACAGACTTAAGAGCAAGCCGGGGTTGGGGGGAGGGGGAGGTTTGAATCTCATTGTTTTGCAGGTGAGACTCCCCCTAGAATGACTTCCTGAAGAAGTCGTGGTTCCTAGAGGGAAGTGAACTCTGGTCAAGGGTGGTGGCCCTGCAACTGTTCAGGGTTCCATCCTGAAAGTTGTGGGGAGAGGGCTTGGGTGGCCCACGTCCCTCTCTGGGGGTTTGTGTTCGTCTTAGCAGCAGGCCTGCGCTGAGTCCTTCCACCTTCAACCCTCAGCACGATTGACGTACTGGGGTGAGATCATTCTTTGTGATGGGGGCCATCCTGTGCATTGTAGGATGTTTAAGAGCATCTGTGGCTTTTGCGCACTAGATTCCGATGGCATCTCTTTCTCCCAGTAGGGGCAACCAAATGTATTTATGTGTTGACATAATTAGCATGATGCAGTTTGTTTGTATCACCCAGTAGTGTGTCTTAGGTTACTGGTTAAGAGCCTGGATCCTAGAGACAAAAGGCCTGGGTTCACATCTCTGCCCCCGGGTGACCTTCGGCAGGTCCTTTTGCCTCTCTGAGCCCGAGTTTCTCCGTCTGCACAATGGAGATGATTGTAGTCCTTGTAGGAAGGCTGCGAGGAGCCAGTGTGGTCACTCAGGTGCCTGACACAGCTGAGCACAGAGCCAGGGTCAGCCTCACCCCAGTACTTGCCGTAGCCTTTCCTGTTCTCTGGGAGGAAGCCCCCAGGAGGAAGGGGAGCCCTCTAGCCTCCCAGTCCTGTGTGGACTTTAAAGTTTTATTTTCTCGGCTCCTTGCGGACCAGAACGGGATCTGCCCACCCTTCTCTTGTTTTGTGGTCAGACACTCAATCTGTGTTTACCCGGCTGGTTCCTTCCCCAGGGTGGAACTGACAGGCGATCTCTTGATTGCGGGCCAGGGGACGAGGCCATTTCAGGCTGGCAGGACTAGGGCATGAAGGCTGGTGGAAGCAGGTGGCATCGGCCATCAGGATCTGGGGTCTTGTACTTTCCGCCTTGCGGGGGAAGGTGAGTGGCTTTTGTAAGGAGCTGCTCCCAGGTCAGAGCAGGGTGTGGGCAGTCAATACTTTTATTCACAAATTCACTCATTCCTTCAATGAATGGACATGAAATATGTACTATATGTTAGACACTAGGCTAGGTGCTGGCATGTGGTCAGGACAAGATGAAGAAAGTTCCTACCCTCGTGGGATATTGAAACGTTGCAAAGAGATCACTTGAGAAAATGACAGGAGCTGTAATAATAATAACATAATCCATTGAGGCCCTACTTTGTGCCAGGTACTGTGCTAAGTGCTTTGTATGGATTATCTCTTCAAGCCCTTGCAACAACCCTTTGAGGTAGAATAGATATCATCCTCGTACCTACTTTGCAGATGGGGAACTAAGGCCTAGAGAGGTTGGGTAACTTGCTCAAGTCCACACAGTAGGGGAATAGATACACCAAGAAGGAAATAAAATGGGGACATGTTCAATATAGGGATGGTGGCATCTATTGAGATGCAGCGGTCCAGCAAGGTCTCCCTGAGGAGGAGGCATCTGATCTGAGTCCCTCGCAGAGAAGGAGCCAGCTGTGGAAAGCGTTGAGAGCAATGTGTTCTGGTAGATGGAATAGCATATGCCAGGGCCATGACCAGGCTTGGCTTGTTTGAGAAACAGCAAGAGGCTAGGGTGGTTGGAGTGACAGTAGGGGCGATAAGGTTGGCGTGGGTCTCATACGCCTGAGGAGCAGTTTGGGTTTTATTAGTGGGGTGAGGAGCCCCTGAAGCGTTTTCAGCACGGGTATGACATCGTCTAATTGATGATCTGAATTTCAGTTCTGCACAGTGGCTTTCCTAAGGACCCAGTAGCCTATAGCCTCCTGCCTGGACACCCATCCAGGAGGGAGAACCACACTTCCTCCCCCAGCCAAATTCCCAGTTTGCTTCCAAGCTGCTGTGTGACCCAGGGCCATCTCTGTCCCCTGTCTGGGTCTTAGCCTCCCCGTGGATCCTGATTCTGAGCTGATCACACCTGGAGAGGAGTTTGGACCCCTGTTTGTGACCTGGTTGTGGACAAATGGTGCTAGTGGCCACTGGTTGGCAGGGCTGTTGATGTCCCTGCTTCCTGTGAAGGAAGAAGGCACCCCTGTTTTCAGTTCAGGAAACGAATTTGCATGATTAACAACTGTTTGATGTTGCCCTCGACTCCACCCTTCACCCACAGCCCTTATGACAACACTTTACACGATGTCAGCCCTCACCTCTGCCCTGTGACCAACGTCTTCTCCAGACCTACTTCACAGGCGAAGAAAACGGTGGCACAGAGAGGTCAAGAGGCTTGCCCACAGACACACGGGTGGGAAATGGCCAGGGCTATTGCAGTCACCTCCTCCGCTGCCTCCCTTACCTCCCACATTCTGGTCTCCATACGCAGCGCGAGGGATCCAGCTGACACTTAAGGCAGCTCAGACACTGCCCTGCTCAAAGCCTTCCCGTGGCTCCCACCTCCCTCAGAGTCAAAGTGAAGCCCTTCCTTAGAAGGGCCGAGAAGGGCTTTCTTGCAAGGTCTGTCCCCATTGCTTCACCCATCTCCTCCTTTATTATTCTTTTTTCTCATACAGCTGTTTTTATTTTTGTTTAAATATATTTATATTGATTCCAGAGAGGGAGAAAGAGAGAGAGATGGAAACATCGATGATGAGAGAGAATCATTGATCGGCTGCCTTCTGCACACCCCCTCCTGGTGTCGAGTCCGAAACCCAGACATGTGCCCTTGATAGGAATCGAACCTGGGACTCTTCAGTCCACAGGCCATCGCTCTATTCACTGAGCCAAACCAGCTAGGGCTCATAGAGTTGTTTTTAATTGTGATATGATGCACACGCCTCACTTTCTCAAAGTGTGTAATTTAGAGGTTTGAGTATATTTATACAATTGTGCAGTCTGCTGCACTAATTCCAGAATCTCGTCTTGCTCTTACTTCTTCCCTCATTCCCTCTCAGCCACATTTGCCCTTTTTCAAATGCGTCAGACACACTCCTGCCTCAGGGTCTTCTCACATGCTCTGTCCGGAATGTTCTTCTCCCAGTATCTCCATGGCTCACTCCTTCAGGCCTTTGCTCGATGGATGTCCTGTCGGTAACAAGTCTTCAGTGACCCCTCCCCCACCATTCGAAATGCTGCTCCGCCCCTGGCTCACCACTTCCCAGCTCCTGTTACCTGCATTGCTCTTATTCACTGTCTCTCTGACACTAAGAACAATGCCTGGCTCATAGTAGGGCTCATTAAATATTTGTTGAATGAAAAACATTTTCCCCCTTAAATACACGTCTGTGTTTTCTTACGAAATGTGATTATATTGATTTATATAACTGCTGAGTATTTTTAAAAAATATATTTTATTGCTTTTTTACAGAGAGCAATGGAGAGGGATAGAGATTTAGAAACATCGATGAGAGAGAAACATCGATCAGCTGCCTCCTGCACACTCCCTACTGGGGATGTGTCCACAACCAAGATACATGCTCTTGACCGGAATCGAACATGGGACCCTTGAGTCCGCAGGCCGAGGCTCTATCCACTGAGCCAAACCGGTTAGGGCATAACTGCTAAGTATTTTTGAATAGACTTTTGGGGACTTGAGACTGAGATAAAATGATCTCATCCTACAAACCGCTGTTTCACCTTTTGGGACATTTCCTCCTTGTTCTGTGCATTTGACTCAGCCTAGGTGTGATCACACGGTGCAGGAGAGTGTTCCTTGCTTTTCTTGACCCTTCTGTGCACTTCCTCCTGTTACTATCAGCCCCTTTTGTCATCAGACCAAGGTTTGTCATCATATGACGTTTTCTAACATAACCAAAGGCATGCGAGTGAGTATGGGCCGAGGGAGTCAGGTGCAGGAGAATTTCTCTGCAATGTGGTGTCATGCTCAAGCACCCAGAGTCTGGTCCACACTTTCTGCCCCTCATTGGCTGCGTGATCCTGGGCAAGGAGCTTTCCCTTTCTGCACCTCGGTTTTCTCATCTGCTCACCACACCAACCTCATCTCCCCCGGCGCTCATCATGCTTTCTTTTTGTTCTTAAATGGTACTAGGCTGGTTCTAGCCCCTGAGCCTTTTCATTTGCTGTTCCTCTTGCCCGCAACACCTTTAACTGTGCTTTGTGTCAGGTGCCCCTCCCTGTCATTGAGTGTCACTTCCTCAGAGAGCCTTCTGGTCGCATTCTCTACATCACCACACCCGTTCTTCTTGGTACCTGTCACTCTCTGAAGTTATCCTGTTGACTTTAGTGTCTGCCTCCCCCATTGGAATGCGTCACATGAGGTCAGGGTCTTGGTCTGCTGGGTTCACTGACAAATACCTAGCACCTTCTGGGTGTTCTGTTAGTACTGGTTAGAGGAGTGAACGAGTGGGTGAAAGGGACGCACCCTGTGACAGAGGGTTCCTGCCACTTTCTTAACAAGTGGCCTTGACTTTGGGGAGTGTGGACCCCAGTGTGGGGAGTGGTTGCAGACCAGCATCCTTGGCCTCCTGCCCTTAGCACACAGGGAGGGCAGAGGGAGCTCTGTGTGGTCCCA